>JANRGW010031319.1:0-39231 GCA_024733675.1 Psilopsiagon aymara
CCCCCCCCCCCCCCCCCCAGTATCTGTGCCCGGGGGGGGGGTTATATTTTAATTTGCTTTTGACTATCCTGTAAAATTAATGGCACGCTCAGGGCCATTGTGTGCTGTACAGTAGAGGGAAGGGCCGGCAGCACTCGCCAGGAGCCGGCGCGTTTCCCAGGGAATGAATTGCTCGCCCACCTTCACCCCTTTTAATTGTTGACAGTAAAAAGCGTTTAAATGCCGCTTAATTTGTAATCATCTTCCCGCAAAAAGGGGAGAAACCATTAAAACGTCAGGGAAATGAATAAATCCGTCTCTCACTGGTTTGGGGCTGCGGCGTTCCTTTATTGGGGGTGATTTTTCTTCCGATGGCTGAGGCTGGCTGAGGATGCATTTGGGGTGGGAGCAGAGGGATGTGCTGTGGCTCAGACACTGGGTGAGTCCCCATGTTGCCCGCTGCAGCTCTCTCTGTGGCAAGCATACACTCACCTGAGCTATTCCATCTTTTCCCACCTCCCATCCACTCTCCAAAGGAGCAAGGACATGGGTGCAGGGCCATCCACCACACCGGGCTGGCACCAGCCTTCACATCCTGTGGAAGCTCTGCTCTCAGAGGGTGGTTGGCACTGGGTGCCCCGTGAGCTGTGCTGGTGGATGCTGACCTCCCCATTCAGGGTGCTGCTTAATTTACTAATGCATCACCTAAAAATCAAGCACAATTAAGAAGTGCCTTCTGCAGGTTGCGGTGAGCGGCACTGCTGGGGGGACACCCAGCCCCGGGGACACCAGCTCCATCCCCATGGACCGGTGGGTGCATCTCCCATGCGTGCACGAGGCAGCTCATCCCCATTGCTGTGGCTGCCGGAGTCGGAACGTTCTTCTTTCAAGCGGGGGCCAATTAGTTTCACAAATGAGGGCCCTACGGTGCCAGGGAGGATTTGTTACGGCCCCGCGCGCCGGCCGGCGGCATTGTCCTGCCCTCCGCCCCCACGGGAGCCCATTGTCCCTGGCCCCAGCGGGGGCTGCTGCCGGCAGATTTATCGGGGCCGGCGTCCCGCCGGCCGGGGCCTCCGCTCCGCAGCTGGCCACGGCGCTGGGGCTCAGCCCCGGGGACCTTTGACCCGTCCTGCTGTCACCGCCGGGGCCGCCGAGGGCCATGGGGCCGCATACCTCTTGGGATTTGCTCCGAACGGCCCGCTCGCCGCTGCCGCCTCCTTCTTTATTGTTTTGATATGTTTTTTGTCTCGGGAGCATTTTTGTCCGCAGCTGCGTGGGGGGCAAGGAGCCCGCTCCCCCCTGGAATAAATCCCTGCCGAGGCAGAAAGGCAGCTCCCGTGCGGGGCTGCTTCTGGCTGCTTTTATTCCTGTTTCACTGGCGGCTTTGCAGATTCTGAGGCGTTTCTGGGCAGCCTCGACAGGGCTGGGGCTGAGCATCCCTCCGCAGCTCCTGCATCTCTGGAGCCACGGTGTGCCACCACACCATGGAGGGTGACAGTGCAATGCCAGCACACGTGGACATGTCTCCTTGCTGCCCATCGCCTGGCTGGTCCCATGCCAGAGAAGAGGAGCTGGCCAGGAGGATGCTGCTGGCACATCCTCAGCCGGCACCTGCCTGCATGCCAGGCAGTACTGCAGTGCTGGCACAGCTGCGGCGGGTGCCCGCTACCCCATGGTGCAGTGGCACCAGCGGGGTCCCCAGGGCTGGTTTTGGCAGTGTGGCAAGCAGCTCCCCCACCCTGCTATTCCCAAAGGCAGTGCAGATCCTTTGGTTACCGTGAACATCTTGCTGCTGCTAATGAATTGCTAATACAATTTTCTAGATAATTTTATTTCCATAGTCCTCCCATTTTAATGTCTCCGAAAAGCTTGCGTTTATTTGCTTAATCTCCCTGTGTTATACGATTTGCACTGACACACAGGTTCGGAACAATCAGATATGCATAAACGAAAACAAATAGTTTAATAACACAAGGGTCTGATTTCTTTATTGGTGGTGTATAAGGATCTGGGTTGAGGTGGTTTTCCCTGCATTTGCTGTTGTTTTGTTCCAGCCTCTCTTATACCCGTGGCTGGTCAGATGGAGCTCGTGTTTGTACTGGGGCTCAGGATTGCAGTTGACACATCCAACCCCTGCTCTCGGAGTGGATTTTAGGGTGATTCTTGGGTTCTCTTTTCCCCTGGGCATTACAAGGTCTGAGCTCTGCAGCTCTCACAGGTACACAGGGATGTGGTGATTGACCAACAGCCGCCTTGCATTGGGGCATCCCAGGGCTGGGGCTTCCAGCTGCCTCCAAGGCAATAAAAGCCCCTCCCTTCCACTGGTGCTCTCTTTCTAGGGCCAGCAACAGCAGGGTTGGGGTGGTCACGGTCCCCAAAGACACAGCCGGAGCCCTGCAGCTCTTGGGGTCCCCACTGCTGCCAGAGCATCCCTGCTGCCGGTGAGCACAGGGTCCCAAGGTGGGATGGTGGTGCCAGCAGTGCCTAAGCCAGATCTCTCTCTTTCCCACAGGTACAGACATGGCTGTTTTCTGCCTGCTGTGTGGCAAGCGGTTCCAGACGCAGAGCGCCCTGCAGCAGCACATGGAGGTGCACGCCGGGGTGCGCAGCTACATCTGCAGCGAGTGCAACCGCACCTTCCCCAGCCACACTGCGCTCAAGAGGCACCTCCGCTCCCACACAGGTACGGTGCTGGGCAGCTCTGCCCCAGGTGTGGGGGAAAAGGGGAAAGAAAGGTGAAACTGTCCTCAAAGTGTCGAGGTAATGGCAGTTGAGGCTGTTTGGAGTTAAAAGTGGAAAACAAGCAGCATGTAAGAAGTTGATCAGGTATGAGGTGGCATGTGACCTGCTTAGGGGCTGCACGATCACACCCGCTCATCGGCTTATGGGTGGTAGATGCACATAATCAGCTGGTGCTGGGCCCTAATGGGATTAGGGTGACCTGCACAATGTGGAGCTGGTGCTCTGGGGCACTGCACCAGCACCACAGCTCTCAGCAGCATTCCTCACCCATCCAACATCAGTTGGAGGCTCATGCACCCTCCTCATCTGTGCTTTTGTTGCTGGCAGGGGGGAGAATGGGTGCCAAGTCAGGATGCCCCCCCTCTTTTCTCCTGTTAACACCATGCACATCCAGCCTCAAAAGGGGACATTGAAGTGGCTGCTGGGGACATGCAGGCAGCATCACAGGAAGGTCGCTGCATCTGGGCTGCGGCTAGCAGCTGCCAGACCCACATGTGGGCTTGGGCTTAGGGTCCTGGCTTGGGAAATGGAAATCATGTGCCGATGATAAGCACGTTAATGCTGAGCACTGGAGCTATTTATAGGCAGTAATCCGGTGACCTGGGCTGTGGGTCAGGCCGTGCGTGTCCCACTGCAACCTCTGCTGCTTCAGCAGCTCCTGGCTGTGAAAAAGCACCAGGATCTTCGGTGCTTTGGGGGTGCTTATCTTGCTGAGTGACTTCATCCCACCCAGATGCAGGATGCTCATGCTCTTCCTGGGCCAGATCACTGCCTGGCTCCCATTTACATGGCTTCTCCTAAAAATGGAGCACGTGGATGTGCTGCCTGCCTCAGGCTGCAAAATCTTTGACTATAGGATCGAAACCCAAGGGGATCATTTGGAACTGGGCACAGGGAGGTGAAATACGGCTGCCAACATGCACCGCCTGCCTTGCCTTTGGAGGGGGGTCCAAAAGGCATCCTGAGCATCCTCCCCCTCCTCCTGCAGTGCCCAGCCAGGGGCTGCAGGACTCTGATGCGGCACACGGGGAGAGAGTAAAATATCATTTTAAAGAGGAAGCGAAAGCACAGGCATGTGAGTATATAATGAGAAGGACAATTTATGCCCAGGCACGAGTGCAGTTTGACACGGGGATAATGAAAAAACGTAGGTCATTGTGGATGACTTAAGCCTTCACAGCTGAAGAAAATGTATGAAATGCGGGGAACATTACACGCTTGGCAGCTCCGCACATCTGCAGCAGGACAAGTGAAATACAGTTCGCCATTCTTTACCATAAACTGTGCTTGTAGGGTATGCGGCACAGAGAAATTGTAATTACAGTGACAAGACAAATCAGTAATATTTAAATATTCATGAACAAAGTCTCGGACGATCAATCTATCTTTATTGTCCTTGCCTTCGCGGCTGTAATAAATAAGTAGCTGGAGCCCTCACCTTTCCTTCAAATCATTCTGCCTTTGGTGCCGAACCAGAGTTCATTTATCAGCCGCCCAGTCTGGAGCACAGAAGACGCTCGGGGCCAGGTCTGTGCCAGGTGGAAAGGCTGGGAATTGGTGGCGGGGTTGGTGGCAGTGCCCCCTGTTCACCTAACCTATCTGCGGTCCCCAGCATGAGGATGCAGGGACCAGGGTGCCGTGCGAGGGTGGCAGCGGTGGGTGCCAGGGGTATCTCCATGCGGGGGAGCTGGCTGGGGCTCTGACCTACCCCTGTGCTTGCAGGCGACCACCCCTACGAGTGTGAGTTCTGTGGCAGCTGCTTCCGGGACGAGAGCACGCTGAAGGGCCACAAGCGCATCCACACTGGCGAGAAGCCCTACGAGTGCAACGGCTGCGGCAAGAAGTTCAGCCTCAAGCACCAGCTGGAGACCCACTACCGGGTCCACACAGGTACGAGCCACAGGGGCTCTGCGGTGAGGCTGGCAGTGCTGAGTTGGTCCCCTGGTGCTGGACCAGTCCCCCGGCAGAGATGCCAGCAGCATGGACCAGGGCGGCGGCGGGAGGGGGTAACAGCTCATCGGATGTGCCAGCGCGTAGCTGTTGTAAATAGAGGATCAATAGTCAGATCGGTTTTGCTGTTCATTACCCGGCTATCGGCTGTCGAAGCCGGGCAGTTAATTACAGCCCGGAGGCCGTGGGCCCTCACTGATGCCCTCTCTCCCTCAGGCGAGAAGCCCTTCGAGTGCAAACTGTGCCACCAGCGCTCCAGGGACTACTCAGCCATGATCAAACACCTTCGGACCCACAACGGCGCTTCCCCCTACCAGTGCACCATTTGCCTGGAGTACTGCCCCAGCCTCTCCGCCATGCAGAAGCACATGAAGGGCCACAAGCCGGAGGAGATCCCCACCGACTGGCGGATAGAGAAGACCTATCTCTACCTCTGCTACGTCTGAGGGAGGAGGCGGCGGGGCTGAGTGGCAGAGGACTGGGCAAAAAAAAACCAACACCAAACCCGCAGCGTCCATGGCCTTGTTTTGTTTTCGGTTCTCATTCATTTCTTCTCACCGGGAGGATCCCGTGGCTTGCACCGGGCATAGGGAAGCACCGGCCCCGTCCGTGCCCCTTCCCCAGCTGCTCGTGCTCCTGCTGCCCCTACCCCCTCACTATGGGGTGGCCCTCGCCCCTCATAGCCCCCAGGGACCTTGCTCCCCAGCCAGCCCCTCCATCACCACTGTTGCCAGCCATCGGTGCTGCTGGGAAGACTGTATGGAACGATGCACTTCCCCGGAAGCGTGCGTATGGCCGGTCCTTCGAGAAGGCTTTCATTTCTGGTGTCCGCTGTCACCACATGGACCCCACCATGGAAGCCTCGCAGAGGACCCAAGCTCACGTGTGGGTCCTGGACCCCATTTTGGGATGGCTCCCATGCTGCCAGGCTGCAGCGTCGCAGATGGGAGAGTGCCAGTGTCAGGCGAGCTGTGAGTGCACTGGTGAGAGCATCCCTGCGATCCCGGCCAGAGAAGGGTGTTTGGGGTAGGGAGCCGGCTGCCGTCCTCCCCTGACCAAAGACCTCTCTATGCATTTCCCCTTCCCGGGGGGTGAGGGTGAAGTGGGGGGATGCAGCTGGTTTGGTGATGCGCAGTCGGTGCCACCTCGGGTGCTGCCAGTCCGCAGCACAGCACCCAAAGGGAGGATCCTCTTTATCCTGCTAACTGGGGTGCTGGGGGGTGCCGAGCATGGGGTTTTGCCTGGGCTGAGCTGCAGGAGCTGCAGGCGAGGGGCGCCGGCGGCTTTGCTCGCCGCTGCTTTTGCTTTTCGTTGGGTTTTGTTGAACTTTCTTTTGGAATGTTTTCGCATTTAGCACATTTTACTTGAAATTACCTCGGTTTTTTTGTGACCTCATGAGCTTTTATTGATCTGGGGGGGAACGGGGGATGGCATGGCTGGGAAGGCACGTGCCTCCCGTTGTGCATTATCCTTACCAAAACTGGTATTTTTTGCCCAGCCCCATGGGGCTGGGGGCATCGGTTCTGAAGCTACCTCTTGTGTTGGTTTTTGTTGTGTTGCTCCTTAGCGATCGCAGGCTCCATGGGCTCCGTCCCGTGGGGTGCTGGTGGCCGTGACTTGGGTTTGGGGTTTTTTGTTATTTTGCTGCGTTTGGGTGAAAAGGGGGGAAGGAGAGTCAGGGAGAGAGGGACAGTGCCCGGATGCGCTTCAGAGGGATGCCAGTGGCACCTCTCAGGTTGGGGTGCCCATCCCGCCTCTCCTAGTGCTGAGCAGGGATGCGGCCGCGGGCACAGCACCCTCCCCTCGCGCCCCGGCCTGGCTTTGCACGCGTGTGTGCCTCCGTCCGTGGGTCCTTTGCTGCTCGGCGTGGGGTGGACGCTGCTGTTGTACAATCCAGGATGTGACTGTGGAGAACGGCTGTTGAATTGTTGTGCCTAAGAAAAAAATGAAAAAAAAAAAGAGAAAAAATATAGAAAACTATAGACAGACCCCCCCCCAGTTCTTTGACACGGGAAGTTGCTGCAATCCCTGGCGCGTGCGCGGTCACTCCCTGAGGTGCCACGGGTGCCACAGTGCCGCAGAGCACGTGGACGAGCTCGTGCGGCTTTTTTTGCTTTAACCTCCCCTCCCATCCTGCTGCCCTCCTCCCTTCCTCCATCCCACCCCCTGTGCCCTCGTGCCGCAGCCTCCCAGCTCCAATGGCGTTGGGCTTGGCGTTGGAGCGGTGCCGCCACCCCCCATATATATATATAAAAGTCTATATATGTGTATCATAGCAGTGAGGACCAAGCGCCCCGCAGGGCCCCGCAGCCCCGGGCTCCCTCTCCCCTGGCTTGTTGTCGGTGTCGTGAGCACCCGCCCGTCCCGTTGCTCTGTGTTGCCGCTCGCTCGTGGTCCGGGTCTGTCGCTGTCCTCGTTCCGTCTACCTCAGCACCTCTCTGAGCCCGGGCGCAGAAGGTGCCCCAGTTCCCCATGGGTTTTCTCAGAGTATCTATCTATTGGCTCCTATTTTTTGTACGACTTGGGCCCCCCCCGCGCCGTTCGCTCCTGTGCGGTTCTGCTTGCGAGTCCTCTCTGTCCTCTAGCCACAGATGCCGTTAGCTAAAAGTTTCCTGAAAAAATAAAGAAAAAGACAAAAAAAAAACCCAAATAAATAAATAAAAACCGTTGTGGTGTCTCCTAGTTGCAGCTCTCCGCATCTGCCTTCGTCCTGTGTAGATTCAGATGCATTTCTTTGTAAGACTTCAGTGTTTCTGACAGAGGAATAAAAAAGACAAAAAAAAAAAAAGGAAGAAGAAGAATAATAATATACTGCTGCAGGTTTTTTTCTCTCCATGTGTCACTAAGTGAAGTTCGTGCCTTCTATAGCAAAGAGAATATTTTTTACATCCTACTAACGGTAGATTTTTTTGTAGTGAACATTTTTTGTATTTTTATTTATAAGTCTCATAAGGAAAATAGCAATGTTCAGTTGTATACCTTGAATCTGCAGTTAGAAAACAAAAAACAACCAATAAAGTTAATTCCGTTGTCTTGGCCTGATGTCTCCTGTTCCTGTGCCTGCGCGAGGAGGAAGAGGAAGGAAGCATCCCATCAGCGTGGGGTGAGCTGCGGGGGGACCATGGTGGTGAGTTTGGGGGTGCTGGGGCTGTGGCGGGGGGAGGGCCCATCCCTAAGCAAACCCTGATGGGGAGGGGATGCTGACCTCCCCGCGGATGGGGAGCAATCCCGCACCCGTGTCCCAGGATGTGCAGCTGCGTCCTGCAGTGCTGCCCACGCCGCTGCCTGCACGGCTCACCAGGGAGCTGAGCAAGTTTGCCTCAATGAAAGTGAACTCGTTCATTTAAACCTGACTGCAGAGTAGTCTGGCCCCCCGCTGCGTTAATTATCCTGTAGTTCTCAACTGATTGCTGTACACTAAGCTTAAGCCCTCCTTTATTTATTTACTGACTACATTAACAGCAGCGCCTGCTTTCCTTTTGTGCTGCAGCAAACTGTACGGCACAGCATGGACCGCCGCGGCCAGGCCAGGTGGGTGCTGCTGGGGTCACTCTCCCATGCCTGTGCCCCATGGGTGCTGCCCACCCCCCACCTGGGCATGATGGCACAGCTGGTATCACTGCAGGCAAAGCATCACTTCGTTTTTCCCAGGGGCGGATGAGGTGTGCCAGGCTGGTGCTGAGGCCGAGCTCGTCTCATGCCAAACCCAGTGGGTTTGAGGTTTGTCCGCTCACCCGGGGTCCTGGTGGTGGTCCCTGCCTCCCAGAGCTCCCCCAGCAATGCTTTTGAGGTGAGGCTTTGGGCAAATGGGAGAGACCTTTGGGCCAGGTTCAGGCAAGCAGAGGTGGTCCTGCTGGGAGCAACCTGCCACAGCAGCGCCCCAGGAGAAGGGAGCGGAGCCCAGCTCCGGCTCTAGGCCTGGCACAAAGACGGTGGTATAATAATGGGGAAATCATCGCAGGACTGGGCCTTTGTCTGCACGCTCACGCAGCAGCTGGGAGCGATTATGCTGCAACAATGTTCTGTTCCATCAACATTATGTCCTCATTAAACCTTTATTAGGAGATTAGATTCAGATTTATTGATTTATTCTTTTTTTTAAAGAGGAAAATCCAGGCTCCACTCGGAGAGATGCCTGGAACTTTTTCCTGCATACAGCACTTCCCAAAGCAGCAAGAGGGTAAAGGGAGAACCTGGATCTTTCCTCCAGCATGGGCAACCTGCTCTTACAGGGCGTGGGATTGTGGAGCTGCACAAGGAGGGTTAGGTTGGATGCACGATGGATTCCTAGTGCAGGGAAGGATGAGGACAAAGCACCCACCGACATGGTCCATGGGATGCGACAGCACAGGTGAGCATTTCCCAGTGGGACCCACGGGCAGGAGCAGGTTGGTGAGGCTGGCTTGGGGGTCCTGTCACCTTGTGTCCCCCCAGAACATGCAGGCTGGGCAGCATCACCTGCCAAGTCAATGGGCCCATTGGATTTCTCTGTTGGAGCGTTTGATGTTACACGAAGGCGGCTCATTCCAGAGGGTGTTAATTGCCCACTGCAGTGATCAGGTCTGTAGCACCATCGATCTCAGCAGGATCAATGGGCTGATTTAGTGTCTCGTGAACTCTTTAACTGGACACCTCATCAATAGGCAGCCACTTACAGACCATCAGCGCATTAGCACGGGCCGGCACCAGCAGGAGCCTGCTGCGCCCATCCTCAGCCCCCCGTCACTCAGTGGGAAGTTTTCCTGCAGGTGACGGCTCCAGGACACTGCGCGGGGCCCTGGGTCTGGGGCCAGTGGGCTTCAGGGTGGATGTAGGAGAGCCAGCCACTGTCAGTCCAACTCCACTCCACCAGCAGCAGACCAACGGTATGCAGTGATGCTCCCAGAGCACGGGATAGGCTCTCCCTTTATCTACGGTGCTTGAGGACGGTGCCCATGCTCAGGTATGTTACTGGTGTGAAGAACGAGCTGTACCTTTCACAGCCTCTCAGGCAAGCACTCGGGGCTGGGGACCACCCTGAAAACATCATCAGTGTTTCTTGCCACAACACTCCTATCTATGGGAATGGTAACTGCATTGGGTAGCTCTGCTCCTTGTAGTTTCGGCTCAACTCTCTGCTCTGGGATGCAGTCAGCAGTTCTTTCCTCTCCTCTTAGCCACATCTCCTGGCAGCGATGGAGAGTGGCAGCTGGGGAGAGGGACACTATCAATAGCAACCAGTGACCACACAGGTCTCTTCCAGTGCCACACGTCCAGAGAGCCAGTCCCACTTGCACCCCAGTTAATTTGCTGTTGGCTGGCGCTGCTACTCTGCCAGCTCACTGTACACAGGGCAAGAGCATGGGACATCTGCTGGGCAACTGTGCCCAGGGACGAGGTAGGGGGAACAAAGACCTGTCAGGAGCCCCATGAGCAGGGGAAGGAAGGGGGCACATGCATGCGGCTCCCGGTGCTCCGGGCACAGAGGTGGGGGGCTCTCCGGGGCAGCTGGGTCGAGGGGAAGGGTACCCCCCAGGCAAGGGACGGGATCCCCGGGCGGGCGCAGTCCCGACCCGACCCGGGGCGGTGGGACCGCTGTCCACGGTGCTGAAGCGACGGCTGCAGTCGCACCGGGCTGGGCCGAGGGGAGGGGGAAGCATCCTGCGAGGCTTGTGCAGGGATCATGGGTGCTTGGGGGCTCTCCTCAGCTCTGCCTTCCTGAGCAAGTGCTGCTACTCCGGAGCTGGGGGGAAGGTGGTGGGTGCTCCAGCCCGGGACAGCAAACACCAGAGAGTCCCAGAGCTGCAGAGCGGGTGCTGGAGCAAGGCAGCGTGTGTGGTCCCCTCCTTCCCAGCCCCGAAAGGCGGGCACCTCTTAGGCATCCCTCCACACCGACCAGAGGATGCCCAGTGTGATGGTGTAAGCCAGGACGGCCACCAAGTAGGCCCGGAAGAGCAGGACATCCAACACGTAGCCCACTTGCAGCCACTCGCGGGCAATGTCGCGGAACTCCTCATGTTTCTCCAGGAACTGGCGAATGGCGGTGATCTCGCGCAGGACACCATGCATCAGCAGGGAGCCATCTGCCTGGCTGGCAAAGGCCGGGGCAGGCCTCATGCCCCCCACCGCCTCATACTCCCGGGGGTCCTCACAGCCATAGTGGTTCAGCTTGGCTGCAGGATCAACAGAGACAAGGGAGAAAAATCTTTTTAGATGGAGAACTGGGATTCCTGTGGGTGATCTGGGCATCCACATTGCCATGTAAACAGGGGCTTCGTAGATGGCTAAGTAGGATACAGTCCCCTTAGGATCCCGTGGGCCCCATCTGTGCAGCCCTTACCTGTGCTGTCAGTATTCTCCACCTGCCTGGAGATGTCTGAGCTCTGTGTCCTGGTCTGGTTGAATTTCTTCCTGTCCCGGATGCAGAGCAGGACGGTGGCTCGTTCCAGCAGCAGGTGCTTCACCCACGCGGGGACGTGGGGCTGCAGGTCTTGCTTGTGCACCAGGCGCACAATAAGGATGGTCTCTGTCAGGCTGATGACAAGCAGCGCCATGCACACCACAAAGTAGATGCCTGCAGAGACATCAGCGAGGTGAGTGGCCTGCAAAGGCTCATGCACAGAGGCTGGTACTCAGCAATCTCTCCCAGCTTTCAAGGGGACCTGGGGTCTCTGTAAAAGGCAGCAGCTCCTGCTGCTCCAGGCCCAGGGCTGCTGTGGCACTCAGTTTGGCAGGTACTGTCACCATACCTATTAATGGGGTGCCAACAGCAGTAGCTGGCAGCGTGTCAGATACAATGATGAGGAAAACTGAGTAGCCCAGCAGGAGAGTGATTTTGAAAGAGACCCTCTCGCCACTGTTGGGAGGTAGGTAGAAGCCCACAATGTCCATAACCATCAGGAAGATGCTGGGGAGCAGAAGGCTGACGGTGTAAAAGAGGGGGCGCCTCCGGATGACAACCTGCAGGACAGACAGACAGGAAAGGCTCAGCAAAGGGTGGCATTGAAGGCGTGAGCTGGTGCAGCTGTCTGCCAAGGCAGGCAAGGGTGGTGGGGTGCACTAAGGTGAGCCAGAGGAAGGGCTCAGCACTGGGAACCTCCTGCCTGCAGGCAGGAGCACCTCAGCACAGGGCTCTGGGTGCTCAGGCAACAGGGATAGTGGCAAGACCCTTCCCTAGCACCCCATCCCCAAGAAGGGAGGCAACCAAAGACCCCTACATAGAACTTCATCTCAGCATAGCTGTCGCTGCTCTTGACGCTGAACTCCTGGAAGTGGGTGAGGACGTAGAGCAGCTCCCACTCGCCCTGGTTCATGAAGACGCTCCGGTCGAACTTGATCAGCTCCGGCTGCCGCCACAGCGAGAGGTTGATATCGCGAACTGAGGGCAGAGGAATGTTGAGGACCAGGATGCCCGGCCCCACGCGCTTCCATGCTGGGCGCTTGCCCTCCCCTCCCGCATCCCCGGTCCGCTGGGGCCATCTAGAGGGACGAGCCGCCTTCTGCAGCCCAGCGGAGGGGAGCGAGGTCCGACCCGCCCCGAGCCGCGGCGCCCCGGCACTCACTGTGGTGCAGCCAGCTGGTGAAGGTGAGCGAGCAGTTCTGGACGTCGAAGGGGAAGTTGTAGATGTCCAGGCTGCAGGCGGTCATCACCTGGATGGGTTTGAGGTTCTGCACCTCCCCGTGTTGGCCAACGTAGACATAGGGGACATGGGGGGACTTTCCGACGTCCACACTACAGGGCACAAGGGACAGACATGGGCTGGGGAGCTGTGGGCAGGGACTCCTGCAGCTGAGCTGCATCTGGGAGGGGACCTGCCCAGGAGGAGGGGGTTTGCCCCCAGCAATGCTTTTTTGGGCAGCACTGGGGCAGGCATGCCTGCATGGCATCACCTCTGGGCTGCCCAGGCTGCTGCCCTCTCCCAGCTCAAGGAGTCTCTCTGTGTCCTTGTTCTGGAGCCCTTTGGAGCTGATGGGAACACCTTAAATCCCCACGGAATGGGCAGGATGCCGGCCGGCTTGGCGGGAAGGGCCGGCAGCTCTGCAGCTGCCCTCGCATTGTGCTGCCTTCACAAAGCCTATCTGGATCCCACCCCGGCACGGTGGGTAATTACCAACAGTTGCGGTGAGCCAGCATTGGAAATGGCCCAAGTGCTGTTCCCCATCTGCAGCTCACCCGGTGCGGGGAAGCTGCCAGCTCTGTGCCGCAAATACAAAGTGCCAGGCGGCACATGCCCGCTGCGGGCAAAGGGGCCCAGCCCCACATCGTGTCCTCTCTGGCCTTTGGCCACACTCACAACTCGTTGATGAGGATGTCAGGCACCCAGATGCTCTCCACAGGGAGGGAGATCTGTGTCAAGTTGTCGAAGCGTGCCGGGTCCCACCTGAGGAACTCATCAGTCCAGTGCTGCAACAAGGGAGGAGGGGCTTGGAGGGTGAAGACCCTGCCACGCCACCCGCACCCAAACCCCCCAGCTAGTGCCCGGCCATAGGAACCAATCTTCAATGCCGTCCACGGGAGGGAGGAAAACCTCATCCTCCTGCTACTACCTCACAGTGGTGTGAAGCATGGAGCATGAAAGCTGTGCCTCGAGATTCATGCCCTACAGAGACCTTGTCATCCCCGGATGGCTTCCACCTTGCTGCACTCTAGCAGGGCTGCACACCTCTCCCGTGGGAAACCTGTGTTTGCAGGGGTGCCAGGCAAGGAAGGGTGAGTTTTCACAGTCTCATCTGCTCACCTGCCTGTACCAGATGTAGGTGGTCAGCACCTGGTTCTTCTCATCCTGCAGGAAGAAGGGGATGTGGTGTTGGCACAGGCATTATTCGTCACTCCAGCAAATGAGCAGAGCACGCCAGCAGATGCTGCATGCTGTGGTACCTTCCCTTGCTGTGGACACGCAGAAGCTGCCCACCTCCAGGCAGGCCAAAATCTGGGATGGGAGCAGAGGACTCACCACGCTGAGGATGGCGTAGACCATGAGGTCGATGGCCACGTTGGTGGTTGTTCGCCAGTCCCGCACGGGCCGGGTGCCCTTCTGGTAGTGGGACAGCAGGTAGTGGGACAGCCGGTGCAGGGCGGGCTCCGTGGGCTCTGGCATCTGGCCCTGCTGCTGGGTACCTGCTGGCAGAGGGAGGAAGAAGGAATGAAGGGCTGCTCACACTGCGGCAGTGGCTGCAATCACCCTGGGCTGGGCTGTGGCTGAGAGATGCTCCTGGCTGCCATCCCAATCCCTCCCTGACCCACTGGGTTTTTCCCATCAAAGTTCAATAGGAGCCTCCTGATGGGAAATGTGCCTGCCAGACCCAGCACCTTCTAAGAGTATCTTCTGCTGTGCAGGTGATCAGCGCTGAGACCTTCCCCCAGCCTTGGAGAGCAGAGCTGCCATCTTCCACCACCCTGGACAGACACCAGGACAGTGGCAGCGGGGACCATGAGGGACTTGCTGCCCCCAGATACGTTTTCTACCACTCACTCCTTGCAGGGCATTCTTCTTTGCTCAGCGGGTGGAGGTTAGAGATGAACTGGGATGCTAAGTTCATTTATTAGCACACTGGCATTTGCTTCCTGTGGAAACAATCCCTCAGCCCGTGCCAGCAGCATTAATCGTGGAGCAAATTCCTCGTGTGCCTATGTCCTCACTGCAGGGCAGCTGGTGAGACCTCGGCTGAGCCAGGGCAGTGGAGCCATGCTCATGGCTTTACTCTGCAGCACGCCCAGCCCAGGTGTCCAATTCCCACTTAATGAAGGGGACTAATTGGAATAGATCTGCGGGAACTTGGGAAAAGCTGCTGGAAGGGAACTGTAATCTGTATTTCAAGCTAAAATAACCCAAAACCCACAGCAGCTTCAGCCCCTCTAACGCTGCACACGATCAGTAATGCCAGGGAGACAGCCGGGCACACGACCCTCACCCAGGCAGGAGCGTGTGGATGGATGGAGCCGAGGGGGGGTGAGAGGCAGCAGTTAGGGTGAGAGGAAGAAAACAGGCGCTGCCGTCACTGCGGCTGGGCCCGGCAGCCTTTCCTGCTGCAGCCAATGGAGCTGGCCCGTGCCTGTGCTCCTCCGTACACCCACAAGCTCCAGGTCTGGGCCCTCTGGCAGCAGGGAGATGGCTTTGCAGAGGGAGGAATGGGCTGCTCCATGCATCTGCCATAGACGCCCTGTAGGTCTGCATCCCTCCAGCATCACCAGGGCAAGAGCATTGCTGCTGCTCCTCGGCAGCACTGTGGGAGAAGGTTCGGGAGAGTGGAGCAGTGCCCTGATGAGAGGGGCTGCCTGATCCGAGTTACAAACCAGTGGAAACTTCCAGCTCTTTTGGTCCAGAGCACCTCAATGGTTTTCCTGCTCTTTCCCATGAAGGTTAAACAAGAAAATACTAGCGATAGCTTAGGAGTGTGTAGCCAGTTGGTTTTGCACCATGCAGAGCTGAGATTACAAACTCTCACTGCACAGCATCGCTTCTGCAGGCTGTCATCCCCAAAACCCAGCTCTGTGTTAAGAGGGATCAAACATTACGTAGAGAAATCCCTGGATGGGGTGGAGGTCTCAGGCAGAAGGAGGCAGGCAGGCAGGACATCACCCTGTTTCTCACCCTCTGTCCTCAGAGCTGGGACTTTGCATGCTCCCAGAGCACTTCGAAGCCCCATCCCGATGTTACCTTGTGCTATCCCCGCATGCAGCAGCTCCAGGCTCTCGCACCAGAGCTCTCCCATGCTCGGGCTCTCCCAGGTACGTTGCTTTTCAATAGCATTGAGGCGTCTAAAAGCACCCTAGACGTGCTGTACGGCACCGCTCAGGTTTGGAAAGGGGTTGCACCATGCCTCTTGGTGCCTGGAGCACCCCGCTCTCCCCAGCTCTCCATCCCCTTTGCCTTACCTTGGTTCTGCAGCGTCGAGGTGAGAGGCAGCAGGGCCAGAAGCACACCGAGAGCGGTGGGTGCCATGGCTGTGGCGCTGCGCTGGCTGCAGCCGATGCTGCCAGGCTCCGCTGCAGCAGTGGCCCCGAGCAGGAGGCAGGCAGCGCGCTCTCCGTGCTCACTTGCCTCCTGCTGTGGGGGTTTGAGAACGCCCAATTAATCTCGCAATCAGCCTCTCCCGATGCATCAAGTTTCAGGCTGGGAGGATGTTAGAGGATCCCACCCCGCCGGCTCCCCAGAGGCTACCCCAGCCCCTGCCCAGGCGCCTGGCTGTGGAAACAGGGGTTTGGGATGCAGGCATCCTGCCTGCATGCAGCGGGAGTCAGGGGAGAGGATGCTGCAGGTACAAGGAGACACTCCACAGTTGGCAAGTCAGAGGTGGGGTGGTCTGTCCTGGGAGGTCACAGGAACGTGTTACTGGGGGTAGGTTTCAATCTGCCAAGGGAATGGGGGGCTCCAGGGATATCGGGCTTCCCACTGCACTCTATGGCATCCCTCTGCCTGCCAGAGGACCTTCTTCCCAAGCCCCCTTTGTCCCATATATTTCTGTAGTTACGGCTGCATTTGTGTGTGTTGCAGGTGGCTGTGCCCCCACGAAGCTGCCAGCTCTGGAAGTGCTAGGGAAGCAGCGGGCAGAGCGCGGAGCCTGCGGCGGTGGTGTGGAGCAAATCGCATCAGATGCCAGCATGGAGTCACTTAAACGAGATAAGAATTAGTGCGGGGCATTGATGAACTCCCCCTTGGCTGCCAACAGCAGTGTCAGGGAGAGAGCGAGAGCAGAGCCGGGGCTAATTTGATTTCTCAGCTCCGTTAGTGCTGGCAAGACACCTCCCGGGGAGCACAGGCAGCTCCGAGCTCTTTCCCCTTATTGAATCTGGGTAATGAAAATCACGGGCAGCGCCGCCGCATGCTGGGGACCCTTCCCTGCTCTGCCCCCTGCACCACCTGTGTCCACAGCAGGCAGGATGCGGCCAAAGGGCCAAGGACCGCACAAGCGGAGCTTCTGCTGCAGCATCATTAACTCTGGATTTTCTCCCCTGGATATTAAGTCTTCCTCTTAAAGAGATTTTAATGTAGTTCCTCTCAGTCCTCCTATTATCAGATATCTCATTAGTGTCATCTACTGCAGCTTCACCCTGTGCAGGGGCTCTTGCGGGACTTTTTGTGGGACGGCCGATTCCAATCGGCAGTGCCTGGATTAGATTTACTTTCTGAAATGGCGTAATGGGATTTTATTAGCCCTGTAATCTGCTGCGTGGTAACTGCTTTTCTGGGAATCGAAGCGCCAGGCGTCTGCGGCTTCCCAAGGCTCAGCCCCCTGTCCTGCTCCAGCGCTGGCAGAGGCTGGGGCAGCACAGGAGCACAGGATCCCTGACATCAGATGGAATAAGCGATGCTCAGAATCCCCCACCTGCAATGGGACAAGCAGTCCCCCATCACCCAAACCTGCCCTTTCTGGGAATGGCTGCAGGGGCCAGGGCAGGCATGTGGCTGAGCTCTGTGCAGGATGGGTGCTGAAGCGGGACCAGGAGTGAGGTCTCAGGAGAGGGGAGCAGCCTCCTCCGTGCTGCCAGGACTCACCTTTCTGAGCGCGTTTGGGGCGTCAAAACCAATAAAGCATCACGGAGGAGCCCTGGCAGCGCGGCTGCCGCTGGCCCCGGCCCCATCACGCACCCGAGGCCTCCCATTAGGGAGCCTCGCACTCCCCGAATTGCATGTCTGCTATGATTTAACACTGGGAGACATGAAATAAACACCGTGTGCAGGCAGGGTCGGTGGTGCCGCCATGGGCAGGATCACAGCAGCCCCCTGCACCAGCACCAGGAGAGGCAGGACCCTCCTGTGGTCACTGGTTCTCAGGGGTGCTCAGGCTCACTGCATCCCCAGGGTGCTGCAGGGGTCCCTGGCATCAGGGGGGCACCCATGGCCTTGCTTGGGTACCCATCTTGTACAGCTCCAAGACCAAACTGCCAGGAGAGGGTACTCGGTGTAGTGCCCTTGCAGGTAAATGGCTTCTCACCCCCATGCGGTGCTTGTCGAGGGGCGCTGGTGGTGACACGCCACGAGCAAAGGCAGCAGAACTTTATTGCAGGTCTATGGTGCTTCACCATGTGCGTGGGGGCCAAGCACTGCTGGTCACTACTGAGGAGTATGATGCTGAGGGTGCACCACCCATGGACCACGGAGTGGCCAAAAATCACCCTTGGCAGTACTGAGCTTGTCCTCACCTCACCAGCAAAGGAGCCTGATGCCTTTAAATCCCTCAGTGAAGGGAGAGGAGCACTTTCTCTCCAGTCCTCTTCCCCATTAGACACCCTTCAGGTGTTAGCAATATTCTGCCACTGTTTCATTGTCCATTAAAGCCAGGTAGCAATAAGCACATGAAGGAATTTGGAGCCAATTGCTGTTAATGGAGATCCAGCTCATCTCGAGCAGGACAGCAGCCACACATTGCAGGCACGATGCCGCCCAAGGTTAGGCAGGAATTGCCTTGCTGAGAGCGGACCCAGCCGGTGTTCAGTCTTGTGCGACTGTTCCTTTTCCTTTGAGTTTTACAGCAGATGCATGCCAGAGGCTGGGAGAGGGAAGAGGGGCTCCAGCGCCGCTGCAGCTGCACTGGCTGTGTGACACCTTCCCAAAGGTGGGACTGCAGCAGGGATTGCGCACGCACCGGCTACTGCAGCATAAACCCCTTGTGTCTGCCCCCTCACCTCTCACCCCAGCTCTTCTGCTCTGACGTAGTTTTTAAGATGTTTCCCATCAGAAACCACAGCGCTTCCAGGCTGGATGGGGATAAAACCACATTGGTCATTACAGGTATTTTTCCCTTCATTTTCCAGGGAAAATGAGAAAGATTTCAAGTGAATTGGAAGGGTTAATTTGGGCTGGGAAGGCTGTTAGATTTGAATGCAAAACACTTGGAAAGGTCTTGGAAAAGCCTCCTTCCTCTCTTCCATTGCAGTTCAACCTGCATCCAGAGCAGCCAGGGGCAGCGGTCGGGCTGTGCCCTGTGGCCTGGGTCGCAGCCCTGCCAGGGTGCCTCAGCAAGTCCTATTCCTGGTCTAGGCTACCACAAATGAAGCCATTCTCCTTCCCCAAGAAGCATGGACAGGGGAGCTGGTCTTGTGGGGTGCTGGAGCAAGATGCCTGGTCTAGGGGATGCTCCTGGTCCAGGGAGCATCCCTGCCTCTCAGGTGAAGGAGGGAAGGCAGAGATGTGAAGCAAGGCAAGGAGCGCCAGAAAGGTCAACACATGGGGACAGCCCTGGAGGAGACAGTGGCCAGAGATGGGCTGTTAGCACGTGTGCTCAGCTGTGCGCAGGGTGCTGCCGATGGCTGGGCTCCTTGCTCTGAGTGTCAAGGTGAAGGTGAATGTGTCCAGGCTGCATGCAGGGAATCATGGCTTGGTCACCCTGCAGCCAAGGATTTTAAAGGAAGCAGGAATTTTGGGGTATCTCTGTTCCTGGGTGCTGAGCTGGAGACAGCCCAGCATGAGATGTTCATGTTGTGGGATGGGTTTTTGCCAAAGGGGAGATGAAAACTTCCCACTGTTTCTGTTTGAGGACAGGAATGGAATCCCTGTGGGAAAACCACAGATGCCATGCCTGGTGAGCTCGGGAGTTGTGGGTGATGAGAGCTGGCGCTGGGATGTGACCAGGAGGCAGTGAAACCTCCATCCTGCTGTTTACGCTGGAAGACCAGGGAAGAAATTCCACCTCCACGGATCATTTGCTGCCTCAGGTGTGTTCGGTACCCACTGATGTTCCCTGCCACTCCCCTTCCCCTGGTGCTAATACACCATTCCAGATTGGGGGGGTTTCAGTTTTTAAAGCACCCACAGTGCTTCACTTCCTTTTCCTAGGGCAAGGCTGCCTGGAATGGCCCTTGGACGTGCAGGGAGAGAGGGATAAGTCTTCACCTGAGGATGTATGAGCCCTTGATCTAATGGAGCTCGTCTGCAAGCAGCCAGTGTCTGTCCTGCACCCTACTTAGTCACAGCAGCATCAATCAGGCTGCAAACCACAATACACCCCCCCACCCCCCAACAGCAACCACCCACCTCTGCAGAAGGTGCTCGAGGGGTGGTTATGTGCAGACCGGGGCTCGCTGGAGCCCATCGTCCTGATGATGAGTTCAGCCTGGAGAAGAGGAGGCTCCTGAAAGGGAGCCCTCAGAGCAGCTCCAGTGCCGAAAGGGGCTCCAGGAAACCTCGGAGAGGGGCTTTGGACAAGGGATGGAGGGGCAGGACAAGGGGAAGGGCTTTAAGCTGCCAGAGGGGAGATGGAGATGGGATCATAGGCAGAAGCTCTTCCCTGGGAGGGTGCTGGATGGCAAAGGATGCCCATCTGTGATCCTCTCGCTGTCTCACAGGCCACAGGGGATGATGGAGCTATGCTCTGGTGGGAAGAGATCCAGGAAGGAGTCTGTAAGGCCAACGAGGACACGGTGGCAGCCAGGAAGAGTGAGTGCTGTCTCTGCTGTTGTGCCCCTGCAAGGAGCAGGGGGCAAGGAGAGTCTCACATGGGCCCCTCTGTCCCTGCAGTGGCTCTGGGCATCGCTGCCATCAACCAGGCCATCAAGGAGGGGAAGGTGACGCAGACCCTGCGGGTGCTGCTCAACCCCACTGTGGCCCTGTGTGGGGTGCTGAGCGCCTGCGCTGCTGGGTACCAGGAGCAGCTCATGGCTCTGATGGCCACCAAGAGGCAAACAGGTAAAGGATGATTGTATCGGCCCCATCCCATCACCCTGGGGTGCACCCATCCATGGGGGGCAGGAGCAGCGCCTCCATCAGCACCCATCCATCTCGGCGTGCAGGGAGCACGAAGCCGTGCTGGATCCGGCACCGGCTGCCGGATGGTGCTGAGTTCTACCTGAGCCTGCAGACCTTCGAGGGCAGTTGGCAGCGCCCACCCGATGGTGGCATCAACACCACGCACCTGAGCCGGGAGGAGATCCAGGTATGGGGCGGATGGGGCTCAGCGGGTGCCGGTGGCACCGCCGGTGCTGAGCTCTTGTGTTGCATCCCCGCAGGCGGTTGTCACCCGAGTGACGGCAGCACACGACCGGGAGCGGCTGTGGGCCACCAACGTGGCCTTCGTGGTGCGGCTGCAGGCTCGGCTCCGTGGCTTCCTGGTCCGCCGGGAGCTGGCGGCGCGACGGAGCATCCTGCGGGAGCAGCGGCCGGCTGCCATCAGGATCCAGGTGATGGAGCCAGGATCTGCCCCAGCCCTGTGCAAGGAGATGCAGGCCATGGGTGGCTGCTGGTGGCATCCTCTGGAGGGCCATAGAATCATCGAATGGTTTGGATGGGGAAGGATCTTAAAGCTCATTCAGTTCCAACCCTTCCGCTAGAGCAGCTTGCTGCAAGCCCTGTCCAACCGGGCCTTGAACGCTGCCAGGGATGGGGCAGCCACAGCTTCTCCATTCAACCCATTCCAGTTTCCCCCTCCCTTCACAGAGATGCCTTAGATCCAACCTAAATTTCCCCTGGTTCAGTTTGAACCCATCACCCCTCATCCTATCACTCCAGTCCCTGAGGAGGGTCCCTCTTCAGCATCCTTATAGCCCCCTTCAGACCCTGGAAGCTGCTCTGTAGCTTTCAAAGCCAGGGCTCACCCAAGGTGCTGCAGGGGATGGTGTCACAGTGATCTTGCACCCATCTCGGTGACTGCTTGTCTTCTCTATGCCCAGGCCTGCTGGAGAGGCTACAAGCAGCGCAGAGCTTACCTGGAGCGGCTGCGCTACCTGCGGGCCAATGTGGATGCTGCAATAAAGGTTTGGAAGCATCCTGGAATGGTTTGGGTTGGAAATGACCTTAAATCATCCAGTTCCAGCTCCCTCCCTTCCATTCGACCTCCTCTGGGCTGGCTCCAACTGCTGGAATGTCTTTCCCAGATCCAGGCGGGTGTAAGGATGTGGCAGGCTCGGAGAAGGTACCGGGAGAGGCTGCGCTACTTCAGGCACAACGTGAGCGATGGGATGGAGTCAAACAGCTCCTGGGAATGTGTCTGTGTGGATGGAGGAGGGTGATGCTGAGTGAAAGTGGTGCATCCATGCAGGGAGGGATGGGAAGGAAAAGGTGTCCAAGTGGGTTTGTATGCATGAGGAGCTCAAAAACCGCCCCAGTTCCATCACTTAACTTAAAGGATCTTCTTCAGAGGGGAAGGGCTGTGTGGGCTGGGGGAAGCAGATTCCCGGTGGTGGATGCAGGGAGCTGGGTGCTCCCCATGGAGGACCCACTGGGGGAACATCCCTCACCCCCTTGTTTGTCTTGGCAGGTTGAAGCTGTGATTAAGATCCAGGCTTTTGTGCGAGCTCACAAGGCCCGGGGGGATTACAGGATGTTGGGTATGTTCCTGCTCATCTCTGCTCTGGAGTGGCTGGAATTAACTGGGAAGGGGGCTCTGCCTCCCTCCCTGTTGGCCCTGTGTGGTGGGGAGGTGGGGGCAAGTTGGCCACCAACGCTCCAATGGCAAGCACAAGAGTGGCAGAGCCTTGGTGAGCCCTTGGCATCAGGCGGAGCAGCGCCGGGGCTCTTCTTGCTGCACCTTTGCTCCCAAAAGGCTTCATGGCACCACCTTGCCCTGTGCAAGAAGATGCTGCTTTTGGGGTGCCTTGGGGGGATCTGAGGCTCCTCAGTCTTGCCCATGGTGGTGCTGTGCCTCGTGTCAGTGCATGCCAGGAGCCCACCGCTGAGCATCGTCCGGCGCTTCATCCACTTGCTGGAGCAGAGTCAGCAGGACTTTGGGGAAGAATCGGAGGTGCTACGGCTGCAGGAGGAGGTGGTGAAGAGGATCCGCGCCAACCGGCAGCTGGAGAGCGATCTGGACCTCATGGACATCAAGATTGGGCTCCTGGTCAAGAACAGGATCACGCTGCAGGTTGGGGAGCACTGACCTTGGCCACCTGATGCTGCAGCGCTGGTCCTGCCCTCCTTGGCATCACAGCTTGGAGTGGTGAAAGGGTTGGGGAGCATTGAGGTGCCTCTGGCTCTTTGCTGGAGAGCTTGGCAGTCACCACAGCTTCTCTCCTCTTTGCCTGTGTGGCTCCAGGAGGTGGTTTGCCACTGCAAGAAGCTGACCAAGAAGAACAAGGAGCAACTCTCGGAGATGATGTCCATAGACAAGCAGAAGGGGCTCAAGTCGCTCAGCAAAGAGAAGCGGCAGAAGCTGGAGGCCTATCAGCACCTCTTCTACCTGCTGCAGGTGGGGCTCTGCGATGCCCATCGCAGCCAGGGACCCTGCCACCCTGTGGTGCTTGGGGTGATGTTGGTGTTCCTCATCCCTGCAGACGCAGCCCGTGTACCTGGCCAGGCTCATCTTCCAGATGCCCCAGAACAAGTCCACCAAGTTCATGGAGTCGGTGATCTTCACGCTCTACAACTACGCATCCACCCCGCGGGAGGCTTTCCTGCTGCTCCAGCTCTTCAAAGCAGCACTGCAGGAGGAGATCAGGTGGGTGCATCCCATAGGGATACCCTCCTGGGTTCAGGACTGGGAAAAGGCTGGACCAGGAGAAGGAGTTTGGATGCAGCGATGTCTTCTGGCTGCTGCCTCCCGCATTGGTGAAGCCATCAGTGGTCGTGCTCCAACAAGTCCATCCCCTTCACCCCATCCATCCTGCCCCTCTCCAGCTCCAAGGTGGACCACGTCCATGACATCCTGCTGGGGAACGCCACAGTGATCCGGATGGTGGTCAGCTTCTACCGCAACGCCCGTGGCCAGAATGCCCTGCAGCACATCCTGGGGGGCCCGGTGCAGCAGGTCCTGCAGGACAAGACCCTCAGCATCCGCACCGACCCTGTGGACATCTACAAGGCTTGGATCAACCAGACCGAGTCGCAGAGCGGGCAGAAAAGGTCAGGGCGAGGGGGCTCTGTCTTTAGTCCAGCCCACGTGGTGAGCATGGGTGTCAGGATGGTGATGGGGGCCTTGTCTTCTCTTCACAGCAAGCTCCCATATGAGGTCAGCCCCGAGCAGGCTCTCAGCTACCCCGAGGTCCAACGGCGGTTGGATATCTCCATCCGCAACCTCCTCATGGTGACGGACAAGTTTGTCTCTGCCATCACCTCTTCGGTAGAGAAGATCCCGTATGTATCTCGAGGGTTTGTGGGTGCATCCCTGTTGGCTGGAAAAGACCTTCCAGGAAAGGACCTTGGAAAGGGAGATTGGGTGATGGGGGGCTCCCTGGTCCTGTAGTTACTGACTCCATCCTCCTGTCAGGCAGTTGTAGGGAGCAATAAGTCCCCCCTGAGCCTTCTCTTCTCCATGTCCCTCAGCTGTTCCCCATCACACTTGTACTCCAGGCCCTGCACCAGCCCCATTGCCCTCCTCTGGCCCTGCTGCAGCACCTCAATGTCTGTAATGCAGTGGGGGCTTCCTCCAGGACTGGCAGCTGGGGAGGGAGCTGAGGGATGCTGCAGCCCCCAGCCCCTGCTATGGGCTCTTCCGTCACCCCAAAGGGGGGTGATGGGCAGCAGGGATGGGGTAGGGTGGCCCCACACGCTGACAGCCCTCTTCCTGCCCTCTCCAGGTATGGGATGCGCTACATGGCCAAAATCCTGAGGACATCCTTGGCTGAGAAGTTCCCCAAAGCCTCAGCAGAAGACATTGACAAAGTACGCTGGGGCTGGGGGGGGCTGCATGGCACAGGGGCATCCCATTGAATGCGCATGTATGGGTCCAGCTTCCCTTTCAAAGGTCAAGTCCTCTTGACTTCAAAACCCCTTCAAGCCACCGTTTTGCTTGAGCCATGAAGGAAATGCCAATGGTGGGCTCTTGCTTGCACTGATTCCCCTCCAGGAGGGTCAATGCAAGGATGGAACCCCCTTCCCTGCTGAGCTACCACCTCCTTGGCCCTGAGCCTGCACCCCATCACCCAGCCTTGTCTTGTGCCTTAGGTCGTGGGGAACCTGCTCTATTACCGCTACATGAACCCCGCAGTGGTGGCCCCCGATGGCTTTGACATCGTGGCCCTGTCTGCAGGGGTGACCCTGCACCCCGAGCAGCGCCGCAGCCTGGGCTCCATCGCCAAGGTGCTGCAGCATGCGGCCGCACGCAAGCCCTTCGATGGGGACAACGCGCATCTCTGTGGCATCAACCCGTACCTGGAGGAGACCCACCACAAGTTCAGGTGGGCATCACCATGGCAGAGTGGTGCTGAGAGGGGGGATCTGGGGCTGAGCCACCTTAGAATCATAGAACCAGAGAATCAACCAGGGTGGAAAAGACCTTTAAGTTCATCCAATCCAACCACTGCCAAAGCCACCCCTAACCCATGGCACTGAGGGCCTTGGCTCCATGGTGTGTCAGCACTTCCTCCAGCACTGCCCTGAGCATCTTGTTCCAATGCCTTTGGGGGGAAGGAATTGTTCATCTCCATCTAAACCTCTCCTGCTGCAGCTTAAGGCCGTTTCCTCTTATCCCCCTCTCTGCAGAAGGTTCATTTCTGCTGCCTGCAACGTCCCTGAGCCGGAGGAGAGGTTTAACATGGATGAGTACTCGGAGATGGTGGCAATGGCCAAACCCGTCATCTACATCACAGTGGGGGAGCTCATCAACACGCACAAGGTGAGGGCATCAAACTCATCCTCAAACATAGAATCCCAGAGTGGTTTGGGTTGGAGAGGACCTCAAAGCTCATCCAGCTCCAAGCCTCTGCCATGGGGAGCTTCTGCCTTATGTCCAACCTGAGCTTAACTGCTCCACTCCCTGCCCGTCCTCATGGCCTCCTCTGCACTTGCTCCAACCCTTGTCCTTATGGTGGGACACCAGAAGAGCACACAGTGGAGGCTTTATTTCTTCTGCTCCCACCTCCTGAGCTTTCTGCTGCATCTCCTCTATGCCACCACCAGCACAGCTCCTCCTGCCCTTTCCCCCCCACACCTTTTAAATAACCCCCATTCTGCAGCGTCTCTGCTGCTTGTCCATGTCCTTCCCTGAAGCTCTGGACTTTGGCCTTCCCCCTTGGGTGTAATTGTTCCCCATTGCCCTTTCTCCCTCTTCCTTCCCCTTTGCCACTGACTTTCCTCCCTCGCGCGCAGCTCCTGCTCGAGCACCAGGACTCCATCGCGCCGCAGCACGAGGACCCCCTGCATGCGCTGCTGGAGGATCTCGGGGAGCTCCCTACGTTCCAGTTCCTGGTCGGTGCGTAGAGCCCTGGATCCAGCACCTCGCAGGGTGGAGGGCTCCTCCAGGCTTGTTCCTGCACGAAGCTCGCGTTGGATTGCTTTGGCCGTGGGGAACACCACTCCTTGGAGACCCATTCAGGCTCTCTCTGCCTTCGTAGGGGAGAACGTTCCCAGCCCGATGGACACCAGCACTGAGCAGATGCTCTGCCAGCTCAGCAAGGTGGAGGTGTCCCTCACCCTCACAGGGAAGCTGTTGCCAGTGGCCAGCAGTGAGGAGAGTGACACCAGGAGCTTGTTGCTGAGGTGAGGATGGGCTCTGCAGGCTCCACAGGGTTGGGATGCTCAAGTTGGGCAAGAAAGCCTTGAGATGCATCTAAAGTCACTGCTCTGGTGGAGTAGAATGATGGTCTGGAGTTGGGTGCCTGACCTCTCCCTCTGGTCTCCAGCACCAAGCAGATGCTGGTGGATGTGATCCAGTCCCAGGCAGGAGAGTCCCTCCCGGAGATCCTGTGGACACGGGCCTCGGAGCATGAGGTGGGGTGTGCAGTGCTGCTGCTGGGGTGGGCACTGCTTGGGCCAAGAGCAAAGAAGGCACAAAGGTGTCCAAACTCCAAGGCTCCAGCACTGGTTGAGCTCTGTTCTTCAGAGTCAGCAGATGGGCCAGGAGAGACTCCTGGGGCGGGGAGGAGTGATTGCTCCATCTCCTCACATCCCATTCCAGCCACACACAGGGTTTTCCCTCTCCTCATCCCCAGGAAGCCTCCCATGCCCACCTCATGCACAGGAGAGCGCTGCGGGATGCTCAAACCCCGTCCAAGCTGCAACGCAACCGATCCCTGGCTGCCAACAGCCAACTGTCCATGGAGGAGAAGAAGCGCAAGATCATCCGCAACCTGCGGCGCCTGGAGAGCCTGGGGCTGGTGGACTCGGCCCATCAGTACCAGGAGCTCGTCAATGAGCTGGCCAAGGTGGGCTGGGGACAAGGAGGTCTCCTCTCCTCTAAACCCACCTGAGCTGCTGCTCTGGTCATAGAATCACTGGAATGGGTTGGGTTGGAAGTGACCTTAAAGACCCTCATCCAGCTCCAGCCCCATGCCATGGGTATGGGCACCTTCCACTCGAGCAGGTTGCTCCAAGCTCCATTGGACAGTGCCAGGGATGGGGCAGCAGCAGCTTCTCTGGGCAACTTGGTGCTTCCATGAAGCTCCAAATGAATTCGGTTGCCATCGTTTCCCCCAGGACATCCGGAACCAGAGGCGCTACCGGCAGCATCGCAAAGGGGAGCTCCTGAAGCTGAGACAGACCCTGCAGGGCCTCAATGCCAAGACCTTGTTTTACGAGGAGCAAATTGATTATTACAACCAGTACATCAAGACCTGCCTCGACAACCTGGCAGCCAGCACCAAGTACGCTTCCTTACCAAGCCCCCTCTGTTTCTAATTGCTGTCTGGATGTTGGGGGTCCTGGAGGTGTTGGGGGTCCCAGGGGGTCATGTGGACACCAGCTCCATGGGCTCTTCTCTTCAAGGGTCAGTGGGAAGAACAAGAAGCTGCAATCACTGCACTACACTGCGGCCCGGCTCTTTGAGAAGGGAGTGCTGCTGGAGATTGAGGACCTGCCCCCCAGTCAGTACGTAGCCCCTGCTCCATCCCATGGGATGAGCTATGGGATTTCCCAGCGAGAGGAAAACCCAGCCTGGAAGGTTTCCCTGCCCATGGCAGGGGGTTGGAACTGGATGTGCTTTAAGGGCCCTTCCAACACCAACCCCTCCATGATTGCATGTGTTGGGATTTGGAAGGGGTTTGGGCTATGGGTCTGACCTCTGGGGGTTGTGCTGGGTGGGTGACCTGCTCCTTGCTTGTGTTAAAGCCATGAAGGCCCTTTCGGAAGCCGATGCCTCTGTCCCTTTAGGTTCAGGAATGTGATTTTTGACATCATTCCCTGCGAGGAATCGGGTCGGTTCCAGGTGAAAGCCAAGTTCATGGGGATCGACATGGAGAGGTTCCAGTTGCACTACCAGGTGGGGAGCACATCACAGTGCCCCAGGGCAGGGGCTTGGTGGTGTCCCTACACCCACCTGGATCGAGGGGAGGACTTGGAGCCCATGGGGACAACATCACCATGCACCTCCATGGGGCAAACCCAGCTCCATGCTGGTCCCCTTGTCCCCTGGCCCTGGGTGCTGCGGGTGGGACATGCGGTGGTGGTGACAATCCCCTCGCCCCCAGGACCTGCTGCAGCTGCAATACGAGGGTGTAGCAGTCATGAAGATGTTCGATAAGGCCAAGGTCAACGTGAACCTACTCATCTTCCTCCTCAACAAGAAGTTCTTCAAGAAGTAATGGGGTGGGTTGGTGGGAGGGCTTGGGGGTGGGGGGTCAAAGATGCCAAAGAGATGCCTCAGGGTCAGTGGTCCTGGGGCATTGTGTCCCCTTCGGGGGAAGCTGCTGCTTGCACTGAAGGTTTCCTGCCCTGGGCACCTCCACATGTGGGGTTGGAGCCTGGCTGGGCCCCCCCAGTCCTTTGGCTCACACTGATGAGAGTTGGTACCCACCCTGCCTGCAGGAAGGATGCGGCTTCCATGGCTTTAACCTGGAGTGTCTGTGGGTGCTTGGGCTGCCCGAGGATGCTCTGCCTTCCAGACACTACACCTGCTTTTAGTGATGAAATAAAGGTATTTTAATATATATATTTCTTCCTTCCCCTAAAGGTGGGGAAAGGTCAGAATTAGACTTTATACAGGGGTAGGCGGAGAGCGAGGATGGAGGTGGTTACTGTTGTGCAGCCACCCAGGGCTGGGTCTCTGCTCAATCAAGGTGCAATAGGAGAGTTTGGGGGTTCACAATGGATTTCCCTGCCTGCTCCTGCAGGCTGGGAGCAGTAGCAGAGGAAGGGGGGGGGCCAGAGCCACTGCTGTCCTTAGGGCCATTGGAGTGGGGATGCATCCTCTCCTCTGGTCCATGATGTGGTGTGAAGCCCAAGCCACTGTCTCAGACAGGATATGGGGGGCATACTCTGGTGCCGCTCCTTCCAAGTGGCTTAATGGTACCCTGGGACCTTGGCATTGAGGATGTTTTGTCTTTGGGACCTGATGTTTGTTCCTGGGATTTTGATGTGGTTTTAACTCCAAAAGCTGCTCTCTGTGTGTGTGTGCTGCATCCCTGCTCTGCTGCCTCTGCTCCTGTGCCCTAAATAAACCTCTCTATCAGACAACACAGTTCTTGGGTGCTGCTTTCTCCTCTCAGCAGTGTTGTGGTCCTCTCCTCTCCCTGGTGCTGGTTCCTCCATCCCCAAAGCAGGGGTAGCCGGGAGCTGACTCAGCCCTGCTCATGCAGGGGGAAGTGAGTCCACTTTCAGACCCATTTAGTGTGTGGGGCCCTGGGTGCCAGGTACCAGTTACCACCTTTGCCTTCTGGTCACCATCTCTAGGTGTTTTTCCTTCAGAGGAAGACCCAGGACTTCTGTGGCTGTGCTTTGTGGGGGGTTATTTGTCACCCGCAGCCACTTGACACCCTGAAACTACTCATTTGTGATGCTTTGGGGCTGGAGCCTGATGTAAATGATGCTGATGCTCTTCATCCTTGCATCAATCTCAGCACGGGCTGGAGGGGAGTTGGTGGTGCTGGGGAAAAGGTGATGGTTCTGGCTCGTGGAAAGCTGTGCCATGGCTTGGAAATCGGTGCTGGCTCTGGGAAGAGGAGATTGGAGGGGAAAGTTGAGCATTGGGAATGCTGAAGGAGCCCTTCAGCTCACCAGGGCTGAGCCATCTCCCGAGGCAGCTCCACTAGATGTCATTGCAAGCCGGGGGAATGCAGCGGCTCTGGGTGCTCCGAGCACCCTGCAGCATCACGGGGACCAGAGATGCCCACCCGCCCTCTCGCTGCAGGGTCCTGGATGGGACCATGGCACAGCCTTGGAGGGAGGGGGAATTGCCACAGCATGGGAAGGTAGGGACAGGCCAAGGGGAATGGCTTGAAGCTGCCAGAGGGGAGATTGAGATGAGCTCTTCCCTGTGAGGGTGATGGGACACTGGAGTGGGTTGAATGGAGATGGGTTGGAGCTGGAGGAGCCTTAATGTCCTTTTCAACCCAAACCAGTCTGGAGTTCCATGAAATGAGCTTGCTCAATGGGTGGGCTTTAAAATAAAGAGGTAAAAAGGGTATGAGGGAGGGTTAACAGAGCTGTGCATCCGAGTCCATGTGTGCTTATAGAGGTGTATGGCTGGGAGCTCACTGTCCCGGGAGCATCCTCTGCCCATCCTTGCAGGAACCCCTCTAGGATGACAAATCGTTCAATTGGGCTCAGCATGGGGCCGCGGGTGCTGGCTCCAAGGCAGCATTCCCGGAGCACTGCTCCTCTCGGCATCACGTGCCGCAGTGATGCTAATCCCATTTGGAAAGCCCGCGCCCCGCTCTGCGCCCACTAATCCCCTTCTCTGCCGCGGCTGCGGCACTGCCTCGGGGTGTCCAAACACCCGGAGCCCCTCCGTGGGCACATGGGGCTGTGTCCCAACCCTCTCCCTGCTCCTGCTTCAGCCTTGAGGATGCTCACGGCCTCCCTGGCCCGTGCAAAAGGGTGCTGAGTGCCCCCAACACCCGGTTGGGTAGAGGCTGCTGTAGAAGTCTGGACCGGCTGCGTCCCGGCGTGGAGGTGAGGACATCCCAACATCCCAGCGGCTGTCCAAGAGGAGGGCTTCACCTTATTTGGCTCTGCACAGCCCTGATCTCTCAGCATACCAAGACCTCACCTGCAGCACTAAGGAGGGAGGTGAGTGGCTCAATCCTGCCCAGGTGGTATTCAGGGTTCAGAGTTTTCCAGGGGCTTCGCAACGCGGCTCCTGCCCGGATGGCGCAGGATGCTCCCGAATGGTGCTGTCGTTCCCTTCCCATGGCAGCAGCTTCCTCGTGGGAGAGGGGGAAAAGCACAAACAGCACCGGGGAGGAAATAAGAGGGAATGTTTGCCGACTGTCTGCAGTGTGTTGTTGCTGTTTGTTGTGTTTCTGCCGTTGCCTTGGCAACCGCGGGAAGACATGCCAGGCTGGAGCATCCCGGGTACCGGCGCTCCATGGCGAGGAGCTGGGGTACCAGCCCCGCTGTGGGAAGGGGGGGATGGAGGCAGATGCATGGGGTCACGTTTGGGCCCAGCTCAGTTGCTGCCCTCCCGTATGAGGCTGGGATGGGCCCTTGTTTTGCACCCATGGGTTGTGGCATCCTTTAAGAGGGACCTGGCCCTCACAGCAAAAAAGGTGGCCTAAGAGGGATGGGTTCTCATGCCCATGGGGAAGGCAGGCAGCCTGCTGCTCCCCAGGAGCATGGGGAGTATCTGATCTCATCCACTTCCTTCTTGTCCAGAAGAAAGGGAGCAAACCAGAAGTGCTGTAGAGGGGTGGCTGCTGGGTGTGGGTGCACCCCGATCCATCCAGAACAGGATTCATCCCCTTTATATCAGTCCCAAACCACAGGGTGTTATCACTTTGTGTCTCCTGGAGCTTGGTTTCAGGCACGGAGCAACGGAGCCAGGCTCCTGAGGGCCAGGTTGGGGCTCGGATAAGGAAGGGAAGGGTGCCAAGAGCAGGCTTGGGAAGGATGGCGGCGCTCCCAGAGTCCCTGATGCTCCGACAGAGCAGTGCCAGCGCTGACATCCCTCAGCGCTGCAGCTCTGTGCCCCGAGGCATCCCCAGGGCAGAGCAACCGGGGGTGGGTGAAGACTTTGCCCCTGGGGACCGGGAGCCTGGCAGCAGCACCAGGGATGCGCGTTAACCCTTGGAGGGCTGCAGCAGCAGAGCTGAGCTCCCGGGGATGAGGGCAGCATCCTCCTGTAAGCTCCTGGTTTGGGGGGTTCTGTGGGTTCCATCCTGCTCCGCATGAGGAGCGGGAAGGCTGCAGCCTGTCCCTGCTCCCAGGGGCCAATTTAATGCACTCCTTTGATTGCTGTATCTCCGAGTGGAGCTTGTGTGAGCTGAAAGGAGAGGCCTGAGGAGGAATCCTGCTCCGAGCTGACTCATTCTCCTCCCAGTCCCAGGGTCAGCGCTGGATTGCAAACAAATACAGCAAATTCCCACTGCTCCATTCTGGGAATGTGCTCCCATGCGAAGGGCAGGGACCTGGGAAGTGCCTGGGAATCCTCCTGCCTCCTCCCTCCCTGGGAGCAGCGGGGGCTTTGGTGGCACCTGAAGCCATCTCAAGGGGGTTAAACCCCCCAGGAACTGTGGGGTGGGGGTGGGGGGGAAACCCCAAGCACAGGGATTCACTGCCCTGTTCCCCCTTCCAAAGTGGGGGGGAAGCTTCAAGCAAGGATCAGGCCCCAGCTCTTGTACCTCCGCTGCAGCATCTCCAGGTGAGACCCAATTCCCACTTCCTTTGCGTCCAGCCCTGTGCATCCTCATCCCTTCCTTGGTGTAGTTTCCATCGCAGCAGCTCCAGGTGCAGCTTCAGCCCATGCCCAGGTCTTAGGAGCAAGGAAAACAGAAGCAATGGAAGGTTGGAGCTGGGATTTGCAGCCACATCCAACTCCTGGGATGGGGGGCAGGAGGGGCACCCCAAAACCCTTCCCCTATGGGGCTGAGCTGGAACAAGAGCGAGCCCTGAGTCACCCACACAGCTCCTTGTGCTGCTGAGCCAGCACAGACCAGGACCATGGGAGGGGGGAGGTTTGCTCAGCACGGATGCTCCAGGGGAAAGAATGAGCTCTGGGGCTGGAGCTGGGCTCCGGCCACCTGGGATCCATCCCTTGGTGCTTGTGAACGTCCCCCCCCTCTCTTCCATGAGCTTCTTGTGCTTGAATCAGTGGCTGTGACTCACCAGGAGCAAAGAGGCAGCTGGGGCGAGCTGTGCTCCAGGTCCAAGGCCACAGTGGGTCCCTCTCCCAGCAAGGGCTGATGATGGAGCCACGGGAGCAGCAGCAGCACAAACCCCCTTCCCCTCACGTCCATCCCGTGTCCTGGCGCTGCCCCTCCCATGGGTGCAGCAGGCTGGGAACTGGTCGAGCCGGTGCGCCCCGTCCTGGCAGCGAGGGGAGATTCCTTTGGGGGGGGTGTGGGGGGGCTGTGCCTTCATCACCCTGTTGGCCATCACTTCGTACCCAGAGAGGACCGCATCACCCTTGGGGATGGGTGTCATCACCCTTGGGGATGGGTGTCACCACCCTTGAGGATGGGTGTCACCACTCTTGGGGATGGGTGTCACCCTGGCCAGGGGACCACCGGAGGGGAGGAACAGGCAGAAACTCACCCACTGGCTTGGACTTTGCTGCTTTGAGAAGGGGGGAAAGATGCAGGGAATTGGTCCAGGGTGGGGTTTTCACTCCTCCCAGCATTAGGGCAGGAGAGTGACAGAGCCGGGGTGCCAAATCCTGCCTGGATTAGTTAAAGAGATCAAGCACTGGGGATTAGGGAGTCAAGAGACCCAAGCCACCTGCAGGGAGGGGGGGGGAACCTATGGAGGATGATATGCTGAGAGGTGTGCGAGGGCTTTGGAGCGATTAGATCCATGAATCAAGGCCTGGGAACGATTAGAGACAGGAATCAGGTTTTACATCAATTAGGTGAAGGCCCCGAGGGATTAGGCTGTGATGGCTGTAAGGAAAGGTCCCGATGGCCCTTGGTTCCGACAGGGCTCGAGGGTTGCTGAAGGAGCATCAGAGCAGTTGGATAGCAAAGGCAAATAGTGGCTCAATGAGCCTGGGAAGGGGGATGAGGCTGGTGATGGCAAGAACTGGGCAGCAGAGCCGGGGGAAACAACCCCCATGGCTCCTTCCATGGGGCTGCAATGGGGTGGATGGGAGGAAAACAGTCCCAGACAGGTCCCAAAGGGCTGCAGGGACCCTTGGGCATTGGGCTGGTGTGATGGGCTATTGCAGTTTGGCTGGAAAGGGCTGGAGGGACCTTATTGAGGGTTGGAAAAGACCTTAAGATCATTGACTTTGGTGGAATACACAGCCAGGGATGGAGCATTCACAACATCCTTGGACAACCTATTCCAGGGCCTCACCACCCTCACAGTAAAGAACTCTTCCTTACATCCAACCTGAACTTCCCCTGTTCAGTTTGAACCCATCACCCCTTGTAGTCCCTGACGACGAGTACCTCTCCAGCATCCCTGCAATCCCTCTGCCGATACTGGAAGGCTGCTCTGAGGTCAAATCACAGCCTAAAGATGAGTGTATTGCTGGCAGTGGGCAGTGTGAGCCCTGTGCAGCCCAGCGTGGGATGCAGCTCCTTTGAGCAAACAGAAGCAAGGGAAGCAGCAATGCTCATCTTTGACAGCAGGTTTTGCTCCTGCTCACACCATTGTACAACCTGGGGCAAACCTATTCACTGCAAGAACCAGAACCCAGCGCCATGGCCTGTCCCAGATGCTCTGAGAGCTGGGATATGGGTACCATCTAAGTGAGCCTTAAGTGCCTCAACAGAGCCTTGAAATAATTAGACCAAGAAAGGCAGCTCCGGCAGCTGAGTTCAGGGAAGAAATGGGAGTGTTGGAGAGACGGAGATGAGGAGGGTGATCAGGTCTCAGCACAATTATCTACAGCAAGTCTGCTCCAGGCTGATTAGAGGAAGGGAAAAGAGCTTTCCGGGCAATTAGGTGAGAGAAATCAACTCCGGGCAGGGAGAAAATAGACTATGGAAGAGATTGGGGTGGGAGATAGTGACTTATCTCTGCTCCTGAGCTAGAGCAGGGAGCACCATCCAGGCCCTGCGATGCGGAGGCAGAGGATGAGGATTAGGGGGGGATTAGGGAGCAGAGGTGGGTGTGTGGTGGGTGCCAAGGGAACGGGGAGGGAGGCGGCAGGTTGGTCATGGGATGGAGCAGGGGAAACCGAGCCCCGAACATGGGGAATGGGATGAACTAAATCCTGGGATGAGGGTTAACACAACCAAACGGGATCCTGGCGAGGGAGAAGTCCATGAATGCTCCATCCCTGGCAGTGTTCAAAGCCAGGGGCTTGGAGCAAGCTGGTCTAGTGGAAGATGTCCCTGCCCATGGCAGGGGGTTGAGGCTGGAAGAGTTTTCAGGTCCCTTCCACCCAAACCATTCCATGTTTCTAAGTCGGAATAACCATGGGTCGGAGCAGGGAAGAGCCTCGGGTGCTATTTCCAGCCCATCACGTGGCAAAATGCTTCCTTAATCTGTAAAACAGGATTAGTCCCTCGTGCCCGGAGATGTTCAGACCCAGCGGGTACTTTCTGCACAAGTGACTTTGACCTTAGGGCCAGGGAACCTGCAGGATGGGAGCGTGGATGCTCCCCATGGCACCCAGCAATGCCCGGCTGAGCCGATGGGAGTACACAGCTGGTCCTACAAAGCTTTATCCTGGGTTTTGGGGTGCTGAGCACCGTGAGAGAGGTACCAACAGTTGCTGCAGCCCAAGGTCACATCACAGGTCCGCAACAGCTGCAGCGGGAAAGTGCCGAATCCTTTGGGAACGGATGCATTTGCTATTTAATTAGCCTTGACTGCTGCTGGAGCAGGTTTTGCTGGTCTTTTCCTCGCTGAAGCTGGCCCTGGCTTGAAGCTTTTGGTGCTTTTCCCCTCTTTGTTGCCTTTTGGGTTTGTTTTAATTCTTGCCTATAAATAAGGCAAGCAGAGGGATGGAGGGAGCATGGCCCAGGGCACATGATGCTGACTCCGGTGCTGCTGGAAGGGGAAGCTGTGGTTTGACTTCAGGGTCACATTTGGCTCTGGGGAATGACCCTCTTGGAAAAACCAGCATCGTGGTGCTGAGCTCGGGCAGAGGTGGGAGCAGTGGTGGTGGTATGGGCAGAGTGGGAGCGAGGGACTCAGGGCGATGCTCAGCGGCGGATGGTGAGTGATGGAGGGCAGAGCTGGGGAAGGTCTCATGGACACTCATCCCTCCTGGGTATCACACAGCAGGAGGGAGGCTCTGAGAGATCTCCTTCACCCTTTGGCCTCTCTGCTGAGCTGGCCAGGACGAGCCTGGTTCCTGTGGGGTGACAGCGTTATCTGGGACACGAGGAGAGCCAGGCTCCGCTCTGCTCCCTGCTTCGCTGGCGGTCGATATCCTCAGGAGATAGCGAGGCAAAGCATCCCCCTGGGACTCCACGTGCTTCAGCTCCCATCAGGAGGATGGAAACTGGGCTTTACGCTGTGCTACATCCCAGCAGAGCCCCACGGGCTGTGTGGATCCATGCCGGAGGGCGCATCCTTCCCGCAATGAGGCGGCTTTTGTTCCAACCCTAATGTGGATTTCAGTGTTTTCATGGGGTTTTTATTGAGGTTGATTTTTCCTTTCTCCCCCCCTCTCCCTTTTCCAGTTCTGATGAACAATGTATTGGGGGGAAAACAGCAATATTTAGACATTTCCCTGACAGGCAGGAGGCTTCTGAAGGATCTTCTGTGGCGCAGCATCACGCACGTGTGCGCTTATGAAACCTCAGCACAAAGAGTCAGGCTCGGGGATGCGTGTGTCCTTGGCATCACGAGCCCCAGAGGGGGCAATGGCAATGGGTCGTTCCTCCTGCCAGCAGCCCAGCACAAAGTGGCCATCAGAAAATGGGTTTGGACTGCCAGTGCTAAAGGCCAGGTCGGACAGGGCTCAGAGCAAGCTGCTCCAGTGGAAGGTGTCCCTGCCTGTGGTAGGGGTTGGAGCTGGAGGAGCTTTAAGGTCCCTTCAACCCAAACCAGGCTGGGATTTCATGATTCTATGGTATATATTCTATATAGAAAAGAAAAAACACTCCTACAAATCACATGTATATAACAACACAGAGAGTACATAAAGAGCCCATCCAGAGCCCTGCGATGCTGCAGCGACCTTGGGGGTGTCACTGCGGGCTGCTGGGGACAGCACTCCCCACCTCTGTGCTGATGGCCCTGGCTGAGCCCAGTCCTCCCTTCCCAGGACACAGAGAAACCCCCAGCCCCGAAACTTGCTTTCCCCACCCCATTTTTTCCCCTCTCACACCCTCTGGTTCAGGTCCCAGCACAGAAAAGGGCTGGGGCTGCATTGCCCCGAGCGGAGAGCGGCCACCGCACCCTGAGCTGGGGAGGGGACGGTTCCCATCCTGCAGCTCGCTCCCTGCATCCAGCTCCAACCCCTGCCATGGGCAGGGACATCTTCCACTGGAGCAGAGTGCTCCAAGCCCCTGTGTCCAACCTGGCCTTGAGTACAGCTTCTCTGGGCACCCTGTGCCAGTGCCTCAGCACCCTCACAGGGAAGAGCTTCTGTTTAAGAGCTCATCTCAATCTCCCTTTGGGCAGGTTGAAGCCTCATGGAATGGGGTCTGCGAGTTGGAGCAACCTGATCTAGTGGAAGGTGTCTCTACCCATGGAAATGGATGACTTCTACGGTCCCTTCCAACCCAAACCATTCCATGGTTCAATGATGTCTTCCCCACCTCCAGGCTCACACAGAGCATCCTTGGGCTGTGCAGGCACTGGTATCAAGGCAGTTTTACCCCCACGTTAGGGTGGCAGTGGCAGGACAGTGCTGCAATGGTGGTTTTCCCACGTGTTGATGGCTTTGGGGGGCTGGCAGGAGCTTTGGGGCACGCTGCCCCTTCCCACAGCCCCCCTCCCGCATCCTGGCTCCATCCTTAGCCTGACCCCTGATTACACTCCGCAGGCTCTGCATCGCTGCCGTTGCCCCAGCAACGTGTCGTCGCCACAGCAACCGTGACAACCTTATGTTCATTAATTTAAAGAGGTTCACAGTGTAACAAATGAAATAGTTATAAGCTTGTCAGGGTGTTAAGGAGCAGTGGCTGACAACCACCCCCCCCACCCCCCCCCAGCAGGCAAACCAGTCTAGTTCCAGCCCTAGAGCATCTTTGCCTCTTGATGCCCATCCCAGGGCTTCATCCCACCCTCCTGAATTAGTCTGGGACAGTGTTTTGGAGCATCCTGGTTGTGTGGCATCTCTCTGGGAGCTCCGTGGGGAGAGGCAAGGTTGGATGCAGGTGGGATCCTGTGGCACAGGGGGCTTTGTGGGGTTTGGAACAAAGATGGTCCCTGCATTGGGGTGTCCACACTATGGCATGGCTGATGCCTAGTGCAGAGGTGGTTTATCCCTCTGCTTTTCCCCAGAGTGAGTAGGGGGTCTCTTGTAGAGGATAATTCCAACCTGTAGCACCCCAGTGTCATAGAATCATGGAATGGGTTGGGTTGGAAAGGACCTTAAAGCTCCTCCACCTCCAAGCCCGTGCCATGGGAGGACACCTTCCACTGAAGCAGATTGCCTCAAGCCCCATCCAACCTGGCCTTGAAATGAAGATCATTACCTTTGTACCCAATGTGACAGAGAGGGGGAGGCTGAGCAGCCCAAATACAGGACTATATATATCTCTCCCTCTCGTTTCCTCAGGAAACACGGGCGGATCATAGATCCCCTGCACATCCCATCCCTTCAGCTGGTGGAAGTTAATCCCGGCTGGCTCCCAGCCCCTGGGGAAAATCAATGTTTTCCTTCAAGTCCCCAGGCCAGGTTGCAGGCAGGGACCAAAAGGTGTGTTAGGTTTTGTCATCTGACAAAGCCCTGGCGGGTGATGCCAGTGGAGTTCCCGGCTCTTACCTCATTATGGGTTATTTTGCTGAAATCTCAGCAGTCCTCAAGTTGACCATAAGCCTTTAATGTCAAACAAAGGCCGTCCTCTGCCTGGCTTTTTGTCAGGGAAATAAGGAAATATGAAAGGAAACAGTTTGAAAAAGCAGAAAGGAAATCTCCTGCCTCTGCCATTCACTCGGCGAGCAGGGAATAAGGTCATTTTCCAGCAGGAAAAGTGTCCGGTTTAGTTAAAACTGAAAACGGTGAATTCTGGTGGAAGCCAGTGCTGGGATTCCACTGGGTTTCCTTAGCTGGGATGCAGCATCTCTTCCCTGTGAGGGTGCTGAGGCGCTGGCACAGAGAAGCTGTGGCTGCCCCATCCCTGGCAGTGTTCAAGGCCAGGTTGAATGGGGCTTGGAGCACCCTGCTCCAGTGCAAGGTGTCCCTGCCCTTGGAACTGGGTGAGCTTTAAGATCCCTTCCAACCCAAATCCGTGATTCTATGGGAGCCGCTTCCTCATGCAGTTCTTGCTGCGCTTGTGCAGAGTTGTTGCTCCCCCACCAAAGCTTCAAAGCCCAACTTGGCTCTCCCCATCCCCATGGTCATCCCTGCAGGGAAGCAAAGCACAGGCAGGAGCTGGGGTCCCAGGATTCGAGTGGCAAAGGGAAGGTGGCAGCCAGCACAGCTCAGAGCAGCAGGCAGGGAAACCTGGTGAGCACCCGCGGGTGAACATCTCCTCGCCTTCAAGAGATTCTTCAAAACCTTGCTCAATAATTAAACAAGCCAGGCTTAAAAATAGCACCGAGATCTACTCCATGTGGCAGGATAATTTAAGGGGAGAGCAGGGAACAGAATGTCCTTTGTGTCCCAACCTTCCCCCCCCCCCCAGCGTGCTGGGATGCTGCTGGGTGCTGGGTTTCGGGAGCAAGGATCCAGGGTGGGTTGATGGGATGCTCTCCAAAGCAGCCAGGCTTGGGGATGTTTTGCTCTCTGGAAAAGGCTCTTTGGCAGCTTTGCATGGTGTGGTGGGTTTTG
>JANRGW010031320.1:0-16558 GCA_024733675.1 Psilopsiagon aymara
TCAGAAAGTCCTTGGCCAGACCAAACATCACTAAGCCATAACTAAAAACATTGATGTTATCAGCGCTGTTCTCAGGCTGAAAGTCAAAAATACAGTGTTGCACCAGCTACTACGAAGGAAAAAATATTACTGCTACTGCTGAACCCATGACAATTACATACAGTGACTCTTCCTTACAATACCAACAATTGTTCAACTGGAATTCCAGCTTTAAATGCCAGGAGCAGAGATTTTTTCGTACTCAGCTGCTATTTAGTCGTCTGTAATGGGAGATGTCTAACACATTGCAACATGAGTACTCAAGCTTAAACCACAACACAGGAGATGCCTATTGCTGGTGGCATGTCCCAAGCCTCCAAATAGAGTTTGTATATCTAGACCAGAAATCCGTGGTTTTGTATCCGTGTGCTCCTCTACTCCTTTTCTCAAATGGGGAAAGGTTATTACTGTTCACACTACAGTGTTAGATACAGATGAGCTTTGTGGAATCTCTCTGTCATTGTGTGTTGTAATGTAGAAGAAAATGGGAATTCCACAAACTTTTGATGTAAGAATTTTTGGAGGATTATAGAATCATTCAGACTGGAAAAGGCCTTTAACATCATCGAGTCCAACCATAAACCTGACACTGCCAAGTCCACCATAAAACCATGCTCCCAAAACCCCCTAATATTTTTGTGACAGGAAGGGAACTTCTGAGGATTTTGAAATTCAGGCTGCCTTTATTGGATCACTGTATATTTGCATATTTTCAGCAACTCCAAATGTTTGCATTTAGTGCAAACATCAGTAATGAACACATTAGGACACTGTCATCCAGCATTTCTCAGTCATGTGAGGAAGAATTTTAAAAAAAGACAAAACTTGTGGCTTTTCTTTTGTATGTCACAGTATTTGATACCATCAGCTGCTCAAACAGCTTCTATTATTTTCTCACTTAAGGGCATTGCCAGGCTTTTGGATGAATCAGAAATACCTCCAAAATGTTTTCATTCGCTACTTCAGTACTAATTTTGAGTTGCTAGATTCTTTTTCCTAGCAATTGCTATCAGGTTCTATTTCACCCCTGTTTTCAGTGCATAAACAGGACAGTACACCTCTGATGGCCATACAGGCTAAACCACCTTACAGATTTTTGTTAGCTGTCATGTAAATGTGTTATTGTGGATGAACAGGGAAGAATGAGCTACCTGTCAACCCACAAAAAGTGCATGCACCATATTGGAGCTTGTAATGCTGCTTTGTAACACCTGCTTTTACTGAGGAAGATGAGGCTCTAGCTTTTCCCACAGTAAGAGGTATGGCTGGAGAGCTCTCATCCTGTCAGAAATCCTGATTGCAGTGGTGCTCAAAAGGGTTCTTATTCTGGCAAAGAGAAAACTCAAAACTCGTTACAGAATTTCAGATTTACTGTAATACCTCTTAGCAATAGATTTCTTTTTCTTTGTACACATATGGTACATTGTTTCCCCTGAATTATTGATTTCAGGTAACAGCACAGATATAAATGGGTTGCCTGGCTATCACAAGGGAGAGTAGGAAGAATAATGAATTGCTTTCAGACTATAATTTGTTCCAATGAAACCTGAGTGCTGTGTTTTTGTTGATGTGTTTAACTGCTTTAGGGAAAGCACCAGGTATGCACACTGGTGTTGAGGGGAAGGTGAGGCTTGCTTCCCTGAAGTAGTTGTAGCCTACAAAAATCTGTCAGTTTTCTGGTGCTATACAACTATTGCCTATAGATATTTAAGCTGTTAAAGAGCTATTAAGCTATTTAGTTTACTTATTTAATCAAAAGGCATATAACAACAAAGAAATGTGCTTCTTGCCTAGTGAAGATGAAAAGAAAGACTGGGGAAGAGCGAAAATTGCATTTAAAAACCATCATCTTCCTGACTGAAACTCTTCACTAGAAAACCAGCTGGCAGATGCTTAACCATTTCCTAACCATCTCTAAAGGTGAAATACATCTTGGCACCCTTGAACAAATACAACATGAAGATGAGCTCTTTACAGGAGACTGTAGTAGTGCCAGTCAGTAACAGTCAGTATTATATAAATAAACCTGCTGTGTCTATGCACTTTCTAAGTTTAAACAATACAGAGGCAGATGTCTGTGAGATCCATTCTGGTATTTAAGCATCCCCCTTCAAATTCTTCTTGTGATCTATCCTGAGTGAGCTCTCAGAAGAAAATAGAGTGCTAATTCCTAACCCAGTAAAAAACTTCCCCATGTGGAAGTATTCCTCTGTAGTCACAAGGCTAACATTTCATCTGCTTTCTTAAGTATTCCAAGCAAATCCACTGCAATTGTGAAGAACAGAGGGAAAATGCTGCAATGTTTGCACCAGACTTCACTCTAGATAACTAAGTACTCATCCAATGTATATATGTAATTTCATTCTTAGTCTTCCTTTTTTTTTTCTTTCCCTGTTTCTTCATGCTCACACATTTAATAGAAATTTCACAGATCCTCTTCACAACTCTTCCCAAAAAACCCTCAGAAGTATATTCTATCCCTTCTCCGTATATTAGATAAATACAACTGAAAAGAAATTTTTCCCCAGTATCATGTTGATGTTTTGCAACACAAGAAAAAGTTCCACTTCTTTCACAAGAAAACTGAGGAAAAGAAAGTGCTGGGAAATAGCCCTTTACTGATATTTAAATAAGTTAAGATCAGTGTTACACACAGGGGTAACACATAGTATTCTCAAATGTTCATAGGAAAGCTCATTTCTTAATTATTAAAATGGAACTGCAAACTGCATTCTAGACTGTGGAGAATACAGGAAATAAAATAAGTGCTCAGGAATCCTGGATTTTTCTCTAACACATGTGAAAATGTATTCCCAGAGCTAAGTGGTTAATGTAACTGATGCCTTATCTCCTCCTAGACTGATTTTTCACTTTGGCTGCTTCATAATACTTGAAAGGCAGAAATACGTATTCTGTTTGATAAGCAGGGTGGTATTCAAAGGCTGATGTATTCAGCTATGATCCTAAGAAAGATTATTTCATTACTGGTTACAACTTTCCCCAGTAGAATTGTGCCATGATTTCCTCTATTTTTCTTTGGTTTGCTTTCTTTGGTTTTTTTGGGTTTAGTGGTTTTTTTTTTTTTTTTTTTTTGCATTTTGAAACAGAGCTCATTTTTGCGCAATTTGTTTGAGTAGCATATATGTTTTCTTGATATTTTCCAGCACTAAAAGAATGCTTTGGCTTGGGATGTTTGGAGAAAACAGTTATGGAGTGCAGTGGATGTTCCCCTGCCCTGTGACATTTTAATAAGCTGAGCTAAACTTTACAATCATATATGCCTGTTACCTCAACGGGATTGCTCTTGCAGGGAAGCGTTCAGATGCTTTTAAGAGGGAACCTCCCTTGGATAGGGAACTGACAGTCTGATCAGCAGAACATACACTGTGTCTATATGGAATGGTGACCTCATTCAAAGTTGTTTATGGAAATTCTGGCATTGTTGACATTTTGAGAAATCGTGTTTCCTTGATGGGCTCTCATTTTTATACACATGAATGCTAACAGTCTGGTTATTCAATATAAAAGTAGACATGGGGGAAGTAACAGAGGAAAATGATTCATTTAGTTGCTCTGCATGGGTGTGTGAGCCTATGGATTTAAAAAGCCACAGGAGTACAGAAAGATACAGTGCGAGGAGAAATTGCACTGAAGAGTTTGTTAGCTTCAGAAGCAACGGGTGTAGTTTCACATCTACATGTCTCTATGTGGCTGTATCAGTGAAAACCTGGTATCAGAACAGAAACATGACTTTTCAGCCATGGTTGTATTTGTGTCATTTTATCTGATTAACAAATATAGTAATATCTCATCTATCAAGTGGTTGAACATCTCTGTTGTGTAGATGTCAGGAAATGGCAGAAATTTTCAATTCTGAGCTGATATGCAGTATTTAACTCTGCCAAAAACGGTAAGGGTATAACCCCCATTTAAATTAGATGGATGAATGGCCCAGGAGAGTAAGCCTTAAAGCATTATTAGGCTGCTTTGTTCTGAAATATATCCAGGCAAAGGCACAATATGTAATGACAGGGCTAGTAAAAAAGGGAGAGGTGTGTGTGAAGGATGTTAGCCACCCTTTCAGAGATTTCAGAGCCTACCAAAGAATGCCAAGTTGAAATGGCAACACCAAAGCAAAAATGCTTTGCGGCAGTACAGCAGACATCAGTGTCAACATGGTAGCACTGAATGCAAATCTGCCTTAAAAGACTAGGGTTTTCTGCTCACTATACATACACTCAAGCATAAATTTTGAATTAATAATAATAATGACCCTGCCTCCCTCCCCACGCTGCACGTTCGCAACAGGTGTTTTTTAAAAAGAAAGCTTTACAGAAGGGAATTTTAGAGACAAATACTGCTGTTTCTTGCCATGTCTGGCTAAACTGTGTGTAATGGGAACTATTTCTGATCCCTGGCTCTGTCAAGAGATGGGGATAGAATTCCCTCAATACTGAGGTAGGCTTCTGCTTTACAAAGCAAGGGCTGAACTCCCTCACGAAGCGGATGAAGTCCCCAGCAGAGGGAGCTTGCTGGATGCTAGGGGAGATAAACGAGGTTTCTGGACTATGAAGAATTCTGGCAGCAGGAAACATCTCACCAAGCATCACCTAAGGGTAGTTTCTTCTCTCTGTAAGGTGTAAACAGCCTCTTAACTTTCACTGGGGACCACGGTGGCTTTTAGCACAAGCTAAATTTGACATCTTGAAAGTAGTAAAAAGCTCTGCTCTCTGAATCTGTTGACCTGGCTCTTACACTGCAATGTCCCAAGGCAAAATCCATTATTTCTTTGCCACTAGAAAACGTTTACATTTCGAAGGTTGCTTTAAGGCCCTTCAACCTATACAGAAGCTGTGGATTTTGTGAGTGGCTGAAGAAGACTGTCTCCCCACACTTGCCTTTTTGTTTCTTGTATATGTGAAGAAACCGAATTGTAATATGTCAAAACAGAAATTCCACCTCCTCTTTCATCAGGTAGGTAGACTTTTGAGGTGAACATTAACACCTATTCAGTACAAACATGCAGCAGAATGTTAATGTGCCTGCTGAAGGATGTACTAGACCTTTTCAAGAGAAGCTGACCAGACAAAGAAAACATGAGTGATCATTTGGTTAAAAGGTTAAGGCTAAAATCAGAGGCAAAGCACAAGAAAAAACTGGAAGGAAAGAGGGTAAAGAACTTGCTCTTGTAAAGGCCAGACAAGTTTTGCAAACTTATTTGGTAGGCCATAGTTACACGTGCACCACTCTGTACAGCGAGGCAGAGGAAGAAACCCCAAACCACTGTGACCACACGATTTACACAAGGGAATCATGAACATAGGTTGGTCCCCTAGGTCGAAGGTTCTCTAAGAGATTTAGGAGCTTACAATTAAAAGTAGGTCAAGCTCTGTAAATTTTCAGTGCCTGCAATTAGGGAAAATATAAGGTCATGTTTTCAATTTACATTTTGTTCCTAGCAGTCTGACATTGCTGATGATACTTAAGTAACAGTTCTTAGAATAATTTACTCATCATGCTCAGACTTGGCTCAAAACTTCTTTTGTATTTGTATACATTTAGAGTCGCCTATGTCTACAGTCTGTTAATTACAGCTTTTGAATCTGTTCTCAGCATTGCAGAGATACCTTTACTTAAAATAACAGTAGGAACTTAATTAGCAGAGAGGAAAATAATCAAAGACAACTGTCTTTAAGCTGATCCACATCATGTTATATTGGATACCCCATCAAAGTGAAAACCACTTAGAAAAGAGTGATTCTTTTATGGCTGTGAAACACAAATGTATTCAACTTCTTGTTGGAAAGATTCATCAAATTGCACCATGTTGCTGCCTTAATCCCATTAGGGCTTCAAGCGGGTTAGTTTATTCACAGCCTTTTTTCATCTAACACTATATTAAATCATTATTCAGAGTCACTTTAATATTGCAGATCCCAGTTCCATGTTTCTCACTCCCACTGAAAATGGCTTATTTTAAGAACTGACAGGTTAACATTAATATTTCTAGCAAATGAAAAATAACTTTTTTTTCTACTTGTCATGTAATTAATAATGTATTTATAATCTCAGTAGTTGTCTTTATTAAGAGTGATGTGTTTTTAGCTTATCTGCACACTAAGGCTTTGGAAAGTAATACTTAGTTCTGTTCACTCATACTCCTAGCAATGCCTGTTTTGTGGTTCACCCTTTTCCCAGAAGACTCATATTTTAGCTTTTCCATTTTGTTGTCAACACAGAATCTTTCTCAATCCCCAGAAAGCTTGATTTAAAGTCACTTATTTCCAGTTTGTTTCAAATCTTTGCCCACAACATCATTCTGTGCATACAGAGCAGCTATTCACCAGATGCCAGATGCATAAAGTGCTCTTCAGTTGGCTCCTTTATTCAAAGTTACTGATTTCTATGCCAAACTAATTTCTAATTTTTGGACTTCATAGCTGCTGATTGTGCTGTTTCCTTGAGGCAGTTGTTACTGGAAACAGTCCCAGATGTCAGTGACTTCTGTCGTAAAACTTCTGTAAAAGTCTCAATATATTCTCTTTCTTATGTATTTTTCCTGGAGCTTCTGAGGCTGAGCACCCAAACCTCAGCAGTGATAGGTAATTGTGGAACTCAGAATTTGCTGCAGAGATGAAGAGTCACTTTCATGATCTATGAGAGCTACATCTCAACAGCTGCTAATACATCCTAAATAACACTTCTAGAATTTTTTTCCAGACTTTATTTAAACATATATGATGATGTAGGTATATTACTTTTGAATTAATTTTGCTTACTTACCCTATGAGACCTCTTGGCGTTTTTTCTCAGAAGATGAAAACATGCATAACATACATCACAGATGCAAAGTTGCTCCACAGCTGAGGTGTCTTACAGCTGACAGTTTGAGAGCTATCCCAAGATCTATGAGTTACAGAACTGAAAGGTATGAAGATAAGGGCTGCTTTGTGCAAAATACTACACACTACTCAGTTGAGAGGACAAGCTTTTTAGTGCAGGAAAAGATACCAATAGTGCTATGCTGCATTTGTATATGCCTATTACAATACTGCCTGCAATTACATGATCATGTGCTATTTTATTGTATAGCACTATATGTTTATTTGACCTCTCAAGAAATACATAAGAAGGAAGATTTAAGGTTCCTTAGATGGCTGTAAATCCTAGAATTTTTATTTTCTTGCTTTACAGTAAGCTCAATTTTATTGTATTTCTGCATGTAATAATGGTAGGTATGACATCTCTGGTAGTTTCCAAACTTACATTTGAGCAGCATATTAATACTGCTTATCCATTTTCTAGGATTCTTCTTTTCTCTCATTCTTCTCTAGGTCTATCCAAAGCCTCTTTTTCTAACTACTTCATATCCTACAGCAGATGTTTTGCTGATCCTTTTCTCAGAGAAAGAAGAGAACATAAAAGCAACTACTCCCCAGGAGCACAATCTGATACCTTCAAGGGCTTTCTTTAAGCCTCCCATTTTGTGGGAAAGCACCTGAGTGGAGTGAATACTTCTGATCTGCTTTCTCTGGAGAAGTGATGATTACAGAAAGTCGCTGGGGGGCCTGTCGTCCCTCCCACTGTTCCAGTCACGGGAACAATACAGAAGCACAAAATAAAGGTCAGAATATCATATTTGACAATATTTACATAGTGAAAAGCACACACAGAAGCCTCATAGGTGAATTACATGCACAACTGTGCTTGGTAAATCACGGAATAATCCCTAAAACAAGGATCGAGGCACAGGTTGTCAAAACAACCATAATTAATTTTTCTTTCTGCATTTCAATAAATTTTACAGGAGATAAGTTTCCTTATTGAAAATATTTCTTATATTAAATATATTTTACAGTATCTCAGATATCTTATTTTTCTATCTGCTACAACTTCTGCCTGGTGACTGTACCATAGAGTACCATAGAGTTGGATTCTCTAATCTATTATCAACCCTTCCTGTTTCTATATGCTACAATAAAATAAAGTTCCCTTAGTTTATATGCGGGCTATTCTGCTTTATGACCTAGCTTCCCCAGTGCTAACGGGGTGATTACAGCTGCCCAGTCTTCTCACTGCCAGCTGTGAGAGATTAACTACATCCCATCATTCTGTACACAGATGAGGAAAAAGTGAATTCTACTCTTCTCCAGTGTCCTCTTTATATTGTTTGTTATCAAAACTCTGAACACTCTTGAGCCATGGTTAAAGAAATAATGTCTCTTTTACACATTCCCTGGCATGACAGACAGTTAAGTGACACACTAATTGAGACATTGCATCTGCTGGAGAAACTCCTAAGAGTCTTTCAAAATTCATCCCTGTTTAGAAAAGTACATGTGCAAATGTGGGTGTTGGTTTGTTTTATTCTTTTTCTTTTTTTCCCAAAAGTAAATATGCATATGATACGTATTAATGAGTGGAGGCGCTGTCCTCTTTCAGATCTTCAGAAGGGTCTCCTGTAAAGCAAAAAGTAATGTTTTAGATTCTCAAAAGTATAATAAAGATCACTAAATACAGATAGGCCTCAGGCACCAGTTTTTGTTTTGCATGCCAGCTTTTTCAGTGTGAGTGTTTAGGTTAAAGGTCAGTAGACATACCGGGATTTTTATTTCCAGATTTGAATGTGCATAGATCCTGAGAGTGTTTGAAGAGAAGGTTTGGATCTCGGTCTTCCAACTTATCCCATCTTTCTAAATTGCTGTTTCCTATTGCTGCACTGAAAAAAAAAAAAAAAAGAAAAAAAAGGCCTTCTTGAACCACTTCACCTACAACAGAAATCTTTTCAAAAGTAGGAAAAGACCATTACTGTAATGAAAAAATGTATTGCTCACTTTTTGGTTTGCACACACCAGCCACAAATATTTGTGAATTTCTTGGGAAACCAGTGGACTGAAACATCTTTGTTATTGTTGTTACCATTTTTATTATGTTAAGGGGAAAAGGGAAATAACCTGAAATGAGTGAACTTGGCGGCACTGTCAGTGTGTTTCTGTGTGGATTCTGTGTGAAAAAAAAAAAAAAAAAGACAAATTCTGAGAATAAAGAAATCTGACAAAGCCCAGGAAATGCTCTACCTCACGATTCTTCTCCTTTATTTTTTTTATTTTTTTTTTAAATCTTTGTTTGGTTTCCCTTGTTTTGGTTAAAAGAAAATAGAATTAAAGCAGAGCAAATGTATCAAGTTGAATGAAGGAATGACTCTTTACAATCACACTCTCTTTTTCTTGTTCTACTCAAATGTCAGTTGAGCAAATTGCATAACAACTGAAACCATAAAAATGCATTTCACTTTTCTGCAGAATAATTCATACAAACAGATTACAGAATTAAAGAACTAGACAGAATTATGCAATGTTCAGACCAGTTGACAGCCCTGTATAAGACAAAGAAAGCATTTTATTTATTAAAGAAAAAAAGAAGACAGAAAAGAAAGTAAATACTTCAGAAGGTGCACTGAAATACAAAATACACCTCATTTTCTAATGATCCAAAGCACTATGGCTATCTAGAATAGGCAGCAAATTTTTTTATTAATAAGATCATAGTTCTACAGGAGCTGATCTTTTGTGGTAGGAGAGGAGATGAGACTCCCAATTTAAGGAAAATTAAGAAACAAATCAGGAAAATAAGAAAATATTTTAGGAATAGAAAATCAGATTCAAAAGATATTGTGAATGTATCATAGTAATAGTAGCTATACTCCAAAAGAAATGTCTCATTTAACCACATGCTATCAATTTTGATTCTTATCAATATTGATTCTTATGGTTAAACAAGGTTTTAAAAATGAATTCTTACATATAAGATCTTTCCATCTTCTAAGCAACAGGCTGGCTGCTTTTTCACAGGAGATATGTCAATATATTCAGAAGTCACCTTGGGTTAATAAAAAAGATAAAAAGACCTAATGATACTTTGTCCTTTTATATACTGCATACCAACTACAGACATAGCCTTCAGCATTATGATAAAAAGTACCTATTAGCTGTCTTCCTTCCCCCATCTAATTCCCAGAAAGCATTATTAATGAGATATTTTCACAGGTAGGAAGAGACTAAGCAACTGTTTGAGGGGTTTTACTTTCAAGTTATTGATAGGTTGTTTTAATTAAAATATTTCTGAAACTGCATCTGAGCATTTAGTGTGTGTAGAGTGCATGACACAGTTCTATGGTGCCTTGCAAAAAGAAAAAAAATGCATCTATGCTTTGTAAATACATTTTAGTTCTCTTGCACAAATAGTCTTGTGTCAGGCCATGCACTGACACCTTTGAAATCTTGCTTGAAGTAGTTTATAGCTTTGTCTAAATTGGGGTACTTGCGTGTGATGGTTTATACTATGACGAATTACTGTTCACATGCACAGGACTCTGCACAGTTGTGAGCTTTAGCACTGCTATATAAAGAATTAAGCTTATTATGCCCAAAAGAATTAAATTATGCTGAGGCAATTTGATTAGTTGTGTCCAAAGGAAGATGTAACAGTAATGAACTAAAAGTTTAAAGTGATCACTAACAGTAGTACAGTAATTGAAGTACTTGCCTAACTCATTTCTTTAAATCTATTTTCCCTTTTATTTGGTCTATTTGCTGTTCTTGTAAAAATGTTATTTGGCTTCCAGGTGATTCAAAGCATGAAAGTTGATTGAGCTTTCTAACCTTATTTTAGTGTTTTATACACATTTCACAAAATCTTGTATTCATGACCTCTATCAGGAATTCTGGAATTGTTTGATTTCTTTCAAAATATTTTTAAAGATTTTATTTTGTTTAAATATTTTTAAAATCTTAATTTAAATCTTCTTGAAACATACAATTGAATTGTCATTAAAAAAATTTAGTAGCACCTACTTATTTCAGCTGGTTGAACCAGTCATGAATAGAAGCTGGTTGATACTTCATTAGTGTTATTTTTAGTTGAAGCAAATAGAAAAACTAGATGTCCTGTAGTGTCTGCTGAAAGCCCAAAAGAGAGAAGACTACTTAAGCAGTCAGGCAACACAGTGGGTGAATCAATAGATTCCTGCAAAAGCAGATTATTCAGAATCAGCACCTTGCCTTCAGGGGCAGGTAGTGATGCAGTGATGGTAAGTGATGTCTTATGGGCAGCCTTCACAGGACAGCTATTTTCAGCAAAATATAATTTGGTAATTATTTTCATGTCAGCACAATTTAGCATATTTATTCTTCTGTAAGTTTTAATTCCTTTTAAGAGGAATGATCCTATCAATGTAACAGGGATATAAGGATTTTTACATGTTGAGATTAACCTCTCTTCTACTTCATTTCCTCCAAGCTTTAGATCAGTTCTGATTGATTTTGGAAACAGTTTATGTGCTGTTTCCAGGCTACTCTTTCCATTTTATTGTAATGGACTATTATGTATTGCTTTATTTAATATTATTTTATATTAATATTTATTGTCCACTTCCTCCCCTATAGCCTGATTTTCTCTCTTCATTTCTGAAACTTTTTTTGTAACTAGCTAGTTGTACCGTACATATAACATGGATTTACACTGATATTAATGCCTTTCCTTCTCCACAAACTGAGGTGAGCAAGCACAGGTTAATATTAGGGCAGTTTGTGGTGTTTATGCTGAAATCTCAGAGCTGCCAGTACTTCACCTTAAGACTAAGGCTATAGGCATATATGAATCTTAGCTTACTCCTAAGGAAGTTTTTAAATGATGCTTGCTGTGGTGGTTGATACATAGATGGGTATTTTTACTGTGGCTGCCTTCTGATGCTGCTTACAACCTTAGTATCCTGTGTTTTCTCACTGCCTTTGTTGAGCTTGAAGCACCTGATTCCCTGAGGCATTATGGGGAGAACTGAAAGAAGAGGTTGACTTTTTTTCCCTCCAAGGTGAAGATATGGAATGAAAGTGAACAGACATGGTCCCTAGTCAGGGTTTGTGCAGTATGTTTATGGTTCGGGAGCCATTTATTAATTATTTAAATTAGTGTTACTCTCATCTATATGCTTACTTGAAGCATAGCTACTTAAGAGCAACAATTCCTTGAAAAAATATTTCTCTTGGAAATCTTCTCCTGCTTTGCATTGTTTTCCACCCATTAATGATAGCTCTTCAGGAGCAATTTGGCAACTGGGCATCAGTACAGGGTTTCTGGATTTTGGTTTTGGTTTTTTTATTACCTGTATTGTGAGATAATTGTGTATGAGATTAATTTATTTCAGCAAATCCACTGAGCAATAATTCTGACTTTGTTTCAGCTGACAGTGGAAAAAACAATTGTTGCAGATCTTTTTAAAGTGTTTACTCCAAAGGCTGGAAACCTTAAGCCATGCCTAAATGAAGGTATTTTCTTTTGCAAGAGAAACAATTATTGCTGTTTCAGTTCAGACAAAATTGATAATTTTTATGACTCTCTTCCACTTCCCCCCCTCCCTAGAAAACTACTGAGTCTACTTTATAAGAATAGGCCCCAACTGTCATGGCTTAAGCCCAGCCGTAACTCAGAAAACCATGAAGTCACTCACTCCCCCCCTCCTCCCCCCCACTCCCGGAGGGATGGGGAGGAGAATCAAAAGAATGTAACTCCTACGGGTTGAGATAAGAACAGTCCAGTAACTAAGGTATACCACAAACCACTGCTGCTACCACCAGTAATAATAATGATAAGGCAAATAACAAGGGAAGAGAATACAACCGCTCACCACCCGCCGACAGATACCCAGCCCAACTGAGCAGTGGTCTAGCCCTGCCAGGTAATTGACCCCAGTTTATATACTGGGCATGAAGTGCTGTGGTATGGAATACCCCTTTTGTTAGTTTGGGGCATGTGTCCTGTCTCTGCTTCCTCCCGGCTTCCCCTCTTCTCTGCCAGAGCATGAGGCTCAGAAAGTCCTTGGTCGGAGTAAACATTACTGAGCAGCAACTAAAAACATTGGTGTTATCAGCATTGTTCCCAGGCCAAAAGTCAAAAACACAGCACTGCACCAGCTACTAAGGAGAAAAATGACTGCTACTGCTGAACCCAGGACACAACTTACAAACTACACCTGTAATTTTCCTTTTGCAAGTCAGTATTATTGATATCTTCTAATTCCAGACTCTGTATTTGTTTAGTAAATGCAGCAAGATCACAGCAGGTAAAAACGCTTTAAAGCATTGCCACAGGAACTATTAAAAAATAAAAGTATTTCTTTCAATTACATCTAATATCACTTTCTATGTATTTAATTTATACATCTTAAGCATACATTCTTGAAGATTACAGTTTAATTTCAGGAAGAAAGCAATTAAAGAGGATATTCCTACTCCTGTATTTTCTGCTTGTTTTTTTCTTGTTGCTTGTTTTCCTCATGCCTTTGAAATAACCAAAGTTGTGTGTGATTTCATGAATGTGTCTTTGTGCACTGTACAGCTGCAGAAGAAACAAAACACATTCTGGTAAAGAGTCATGGAGGTAATTTCAATTACTAATGTGTTTAGCTTTGCATTGTGGCCTGCCTGTTCAACAGCTAGGAGTTAGATAAAAGAAAGCAATGAAGGAAGAGTTAAAAATATGAGAAAGAAAGGCAAAATAATGGTACTGGTACAACTTCCCCACACCTCTGCTAAGCAAGAGAAAAAAGTGCTTTCAAATTTGGTATAGTGGGATAAGAGTGGTTGGGTGGAATACCACATAGATAAGTCAGTAATCCTCAGATCAGGGCAGGACAAAAATGTCAAGAATCCTTCAAATAGGAGGAAGTTTGAAAAGAAAGGAGATACTGTCAAAATATGCATTGATATCTTCTCAAAACAACAAGGTGATTTTTTGTTTGTTTTCTTTTCAGTACTGGTATTTGCTCACAAAGAGGATTTATTTATTTATTACTTTACCTAAAGGCTTTTTACTTTGCAAAAAGTAATATAAATTACTGTTTCTAAAGCCCCCTGTCAGTGCAAACATGCTGTGACAAGCTCCCCCAAGGAAAGTCCTGTAGGATCCAAATCCCAGCTGAAATTCCTGAGTGAGCCACGCTGAATGTTTGAGACTGTTACCTGATTGCTGGTTGGAGTGACTGAATTGCAGAATACTGACTTGAAAGATACAAAAGCCTGAGGATCTGTACATCTGGCAGTACAGGTGGCTGCTCATCAAACCAAAGAGCACTATTTGTTTCTTTTTCTGAATCCTATCACTCCCTAGGAGTATATGATGAAATTGCAAAAGTACTCATTGTTGATCAGCTTCTATTAACTTTATTTTCAGTAATATCTCTTCCTGGATTGCATTTAGACCACTGAGGTGGAGTACCCTGTAACTGGTGCCTAATTCAGCTACCCTGATGCACACAGAGCACACACTATTGCTATTGGTGCTTCATCGTCCAGTGTAAGCTGTAAAATAGGGGAAAAGCGAAGAGAAAGAGAGAAAATAATATTTAATTGCAGCTCACCTGATCTGGCCATAGGATGCAACAAACACCTGCACCCAGACTCAGGGACTAACAGCACCCACAGTTTGGATGAGCCATTAATTTCAACAGAAGACTTTGCAAAGTAGCATGTTGCTCAAAATTAATGAGGACAGCCACTTCCCTTAAAGTGGAGTGATTTCCAGGAAAAAGTTCGGCTAGATATTAGATAACATACATGGAAGCCACAGTTTTCTAGAAACCAATATGTTTTCTTCTTCCCATATCATCACTGCAATAGTTTTTGTTACAGGACAGGAATAGAGTCACCAGCTTGCTGTCCTGATTATTTTCTTGAACAATAAGCTTGAAAAGGACTGATTTATTTCTGTCTGTGGGTCTCTGTACAATTCTTAGGCTACATATATTGTTAGGACTGCGAAATACTACTAAACACTGTGATTTCTGTGCTTTTTATAGATGGACATGACTTAGCTACTCAAAAAAAAAATTTATTTGATACACACAGGTGAATTAGAATACAGAGTACTGTTTAAAGCTTGTTCTGTAAATTATGTCATTCTTATCAAGTGTTTTTGAGAACATGTAGTAACTCAGCTTTTTGCATACATGTAAATATATTGTAGCACCAAAAAGGCTCAATTAAATGAGCACAATATATCAAATATTACCAATATTGTCTGTTCTCACACTGCGTGAATACCAAGTAACTCCATCAAATGCCTAGAGTTAATAATAGTAATTTGACAGCAAAATGGGTATCTCATTCTTTCCTTCCCCTGTGACATATTGCCACCTAAATCAGAATCATTTGTCCATTTGTAGAAAATTCTGCTCTAAGTCTGCATATAGCTTGATGCTGGAAGTTACTGTATTTCTGACTGTATGTAAGACATATATAAATCTTTGTAGGATAGTTCAATACATATATATCATGTGCTTGCACTGCTTATGGACCGCAGTTGTAATAAACTTGGCGAGAACAACAGTAGGTTGTTCTAGCCACCAGCTTAAGTTATCTACAGCATCATCACCAAGTTTAATGTCATTAATCACATATATGGGAAAAATACATTATGGTAGCAACTATCCAGATGCATGTGGGTAGACTGCACATAGACGCTGAAGGGCCAAATTCAGCAAAGTCAGAGCATCAATAACCTTAGCAGTGACAGAATAGCAGAAAAACATCTGGAATTCTTGTACTTAGTGCATTGTACTTAATTTTACTTTTTAAAAACAGATCAGGTGATCCACAATCATGATTCTAAAGAAACTATATTTCCAACCATCAGGAACTGTAATATTTTAAGCTATAAACCCTAAAGTGGCAGTTTTCTTTATTCTGCTCTGTGTATAAGAGAAAAATTAGAGATGAAGGGTGAAAAAAAACCCACTGAGCTGTGTGTCTTCCATCTGTGTAGCTACAAAGGGAAGGAAAACAAGAGGAAAACACACACAAGGTAACTACCAGGTTCTGCCCTGTTCAAGATAACTGCCTCATTGTGTCCATTATAAATGCTGTCATGACTCTAGTTCAAACTTTGGCCTTAAACAATGGAGATCACAAAATACATATTTGCTACATAGTGAGAATGTTTTGGGAATGACTTAAATATTTCATACAAGGATAGCAATACATCTTGAACAAACATCATCTAGCCATAACACTCTGGAACATGGACGGCTGAAACAATTGTGGCTTGGGAGAGGATTCTACAGGAAGACTAATAGTCCCAAAATAAACTTCTTTACAGGTCTACTTTTAGAGAGGCTTTCTTTTTTCAGTTTACTGCAGAAGGACTGTGTGGTGGGGGAGGTGGAAGTTTCCCTGTGTGTGTTCTTCCCTGAGGGCTTGGCTGAGGAAGAATTACTGTAAATTCACGTTCAGAGCAATGTAGAGATATTCCAGCTGCTCCAGCCAATGAGCCGGCTTCAGCTGGAGCTCGGCTCAGATGCCTCTATACAAACGCCCATAGCATGGGGAACAAAGAGGAATTAGAGATGTGTGCATATCTATGGGGGTGTGATATCATAGGCATCACAGAACCATGGTGGGATGGCTCCTGTGACTGGTGTGTTGGAATGGAAGGTTACAGGCTCTTTAGGAAAGACAGGCCTGGTAGG
>JANRGW010031320.1:29188-50160 GCA_024733675.1 Psilopsiagon aymara
CTGGGCTGGGCTGGGCGGGCTGCGCGCACTGGCAGGCGCTCGGCCAGCAGACGGCGGCGGCGGTGGGGTGCAGGGGCCGCCGCGCACTCTCTCGCCGCCGCAGAGGGAGCCGGCAGGGAGACGCCTCGGCGGGGTAGACGTGGGACGAGAGGCGCTGGAAAGCCCGGGCCTCCCTACACCTGCGCTCTCTGGGGGCGGCGAGTGGGTGTAGCCGCCGCCGATCACCTGGATCTCCACCCCGTGGCGCCTCCGCCTCTGTCCCCGCCCGACTGGGGAAGGCGCAGTCGCTGCTGAGAGTTAGGCTGACCGCGGGCAGCAGGGCTGCCGCGCGCGGGTGAAGCGAAGTGAGAGCTTGCGGCGCCGGTGGGGCCCTGACAGCCGGGGAGAGGCGGGCAGGAGGGCGGCGGCCCCCGGCCGGTGGAGCCTGCGGCGCGGAGCAGTGGAACCGCGGCAGGATGAACCCCAATGTCACCTACGCCAGTCGCAAGCGGCGGAAACCTGTGCAGAAAATGTGAGTGGCCCCGCGGGGCGGGAGGGGAGGGAGGCGGGCAGAGGAGACCGGCTTTCTCGCTGCAAGGCAGCGCGCCGTGGAGGCCCGGCGGGGCGGCCGCTGCACCGTGCGGTGCAGGGGCGCCCGGGGGAGGTGGCGCCCAGGGGTGCCAGAGGGGTTTGCTGATTTCAAAGAGAAAAGGGGTGTCGGGGCGCGGAGGGTCGGGGCTGTGGAAGGAGGGAGCGCGGCGGAGCCGGCTGACCTACATTGGGAGGCATCTGAGGTGACGGCTCCGAGCGATGCCCGCGCTCAGCCCACCGGAGCGGGTCCCGCCTGTGGGTCCTGCCCGTGGCTGGACGGGTGAGTGCGGCGCGGGCGCTGCCGCGCTCCCCGCGCTCCGGTACTCCCGGGCGGCTCCGCTCCGCTCCTCTCCGCGGTGCTGCGCGGCTGTCGGCGCGCTCAGGTGTCTCTGCCGGCGGCGCGGGGTCTGAGCCGGAAAAGGCTCGGCCGATTCCCACCCTGCAGGGCTGTGTTTAGGCCGTTTAGGAGGGCTGAACCAGCTTTAACCTCCAGGTACTACAGTACATGCTATTATTTGTTCATCTCCAAACAAACTCAAGTACTGAGACCGGTCGAAAGAGAGAAAACCCCCCCAAAAAACAACAAACCCAAATCCAAAAAAATGTCTGTCTGTCTGTTTGTTGTATTAATTTATCATTTTGAAACTCTAGGAGCAGCTTAGCGTATGAGTAATTTTACATTATGCACCTGCTTTAGGTTGAGTCCCAAACTTTGAAGACTCCTCTGAAACGCTGGCCTCAGGAGAGTGTTTTTTCAGGCTAGGGGAGATGCTTAACTTGTACTTTCAACTGAAAGTCAGTAATCTGTAAGTCATAAACTACTACTGAGGCGCAAGAAAACCAGACAAAGCTCAAAAAATCCTCGTGTATTTCTGCAGGGTACTTTGGTACATGTAAAATAACTGCCAAGACCTCAAAAGTGTTGAAGGAGAGAATGACAAATATTTAACGAAATTCTATTGTGAGTTACATGTTTTTAGATTTATAGCAGACAACTGTCGGGGGGGAGGGGAGAGGGGGATTATCTCGAGTGCTTGCTTCTTTATGTTTGGAGTTGTTAGAATGAATGTATGTACATGACTGGGGTTTCACCCTGCAAATTAACACAGAAAGTCTAAAAGCTTGAAAATTCCCTTGCCAGAAGATGCGTTCCCTATGAAAACAGCAGTGTTTGCTTTTTTGATTGTTATTTTACAAGTAAAAATGTAGAGGTACCATGTTAAATTCATTCTGTAGATCTGGAAGAATGATATGAAGTGAATGTGGTTTTTCATGAAGAAATAAAGATATATCTGTGGTATTTTTAGATTAGCAATAACTAATGCAGATAATTCTCGAGTTGCGATTGTGAAAGGGCGAGGTGTTCTGCTTTGCTGGTAAAATTGCTTAATGTCTGGGTTACTATTAAATTCTGGTTAGTCTTGGTTGGAGGATGTGAGGCCTTATGGTAGTATCTTCGTACATAATTCTTTTCCATGTATCTCCTCTTTATGTAAGTTGGCCCAGCTTCTCTGGTTAGTTGAACTTGAAGCCTTTTTTATTACTAATGGATCTGTTTATCTGTAAGGGACTTTGCCCTTTAGGACTAAAGGAGAGAGAAGTGTGTGTTTCTTTTTAAAAGTATTAAAATAGTTTGGTGCCTCATAAATTGAAGTGGAGGCTGGTAACTAACCCACATTTCTTGGGTTGCTAGAAATTGTTTTTATGCAGGACAAATTAATTTTGCACGTAATGTGTATGTGTTTCTTCTCTCCTAAAAATGGCTATGCCCTTTGGTTGCTTTTGCTGTTAGACCAACCTTACAGGGCATTGCAAGCAGGTCAGAGGGTTCCCATTTCTCCCATACATAATTACAGACCATACTTTTAGGCCAAAAAGTGAGAGAGGCAGTAAGCTTTTGTAACTGACTGGGGAGGGAGAGAAGATGTACTTGCAGCTGATTAATAAAGGTTTGACACTGCCATGGCTTAAATATGTTTGAGGTTGATGTTTCCTCCCCTGGTAGAATTCATAGCTTCCTCATCCTCCTGCGCCCCCCCCCCTCCCTTTTCCTTTTTTATTTATAGTAAAGGTGATACATTATTGGGACTGGTATCTTTTAGAGAAGAGATTGTTTCTGTAGATAGTTCTTCTAATGTTTTATTTCCTGCCTATGTAAACTGAATGGAGCATGATAATTGGTAACCTGTGACAGCAGGCAGTTAGCTTATAGAAATGGAACAAGCTATTAATATAATGTCATAGTTGCCATGTAAAAAAAAAATGAAGTAGATTAAATACTTCTTGCTTCAGGTACAAATAACTCCTTAAAGCCATGTTAGTAACTCAAAACCAGTTTAAGAAACTTCCCCCCTGCAGCTCCCTGTTTTGATTATGTGCTTTGTGAAGGACCAAACTTAAAGGGGAATCTCGGGCTGTAGCCTGGCAGTGCTGAGGGTTGAAATGTGTTGTTTCAGTTCAGTAGGGAATTACCGCATCACAGCTGTAAAGGAAAAGCATGGGGGCACTTAACAGGCAACTCTTTCTGCAGGTTATCATCTTATCAAGGGAAAAAATAAATAAATCAAAAAAAAAAAACAAACCAAAAAAACCCCAAAAAAAACCCCACTAAACCATGTGTGCTCCAATTGCATGTACTGTGCTACAGAAATCGCTTTCTTAAAACCCGGGAGACTTTCAGTTTCCTTCCAATGTAATGTTTGCACCCTGCGAGTCCCTCTGGTGGCAGCGCGTCTGTGGGGCCCCTTGTGCCCTACTGGAGCTTGGGCAGCAATGGATAGCCCCAGCTTTTTCTTTTTCCTGTTTTTCTTTAGTCTTGAATTCCTTTTCTCTGGTAATTATTAACTGACCTGTTGAGTTAATATAATAGTATTGTAGTAGGAAGAATAAAATTCAGACTTTATGGAGCTGGGGACTGCTGCACATAGACTCTAATATTAGGTCAAGGATATTAAATAGGTGTAGCTCCATCCTGTCGTTTTTATAGTTTTCTGCCTGCTAGCTTTGATTTGTCTTGTTTTTCTCACTATTTTCTCAATGTTCCAATAGAAATTGCTTTGTACAACTGGATAAACATAAAAGACAAGGAGCAGGTTGGGGAGGTGTAGATGTTATGTACTATGCAGGCATGAAATGCATGATGGCATGTTTCTTCAGCATTCCGATATGGTTTTGTTCCATGTTATCTTAAATGTATTCATGATATGAAATACTCCAGAGAAAAATGTTTGAGTGGTTGAGCCTTAATTTTGAGTAGCTGTAGTAATTTCAGAAAGGAGTGAGGAAATATTTTAATGTTAAAAAAAAAAAATATTAAAATGTTTATGTATTCTGTCAAGACAATCAAGAAGCGCCAGAACAAACTTTTAAAATGGAAGTTCGTAAGAAAAGGAGAAATAATCATTGAAAGATTCTTTTGTGTAAAGCAGGATCTGCTACAAACAGCTTGCACCTCCTTTTTTGAAAAGGAGGCAATAAAGCTGTTATTGCATGGAGTATAAGCTTATTAGATATAAGTGATAGCCTTGCCAGTCTTGGGGCACCTGTATATTACGTGTAGACTGCTACTTAAAATTAACTGTTTTTAAGGCTTGTGAGGTGTTTTTGGTTGGTTGATTTTTGTTCAGTACTTCTTGCCGACGTACACTTTTTAGAAAGAGAACTTGAAGCAAATGGAGGTAATCAGATGTAGATACCATGGTCAGTAGATACAAACATAGGTTTGCTTTTTTTTTTTCCTTTTTCTTGTTTCAAAACAGCTTTGGGTTGCCATCTTGAGCAGTAATAAAATATGTTAAAAGCAAGTGTGAAACTTTAATTCTTTATTGCTGTTCTGGCTGCCTCTATCACTTTGGTGGAGTCCTTCATACACCAAAACAACCCAAGCAAACTACAACATTGTTTACTAGTAGAAGACAGTTGCCCAGCATCAGATGAGTAGCATGCTGCTTACTGAGGTGGAGTTTGCTTTAGTAAAAACGACTTTATCCTTCCAGTGGCCTAAATCTTCTCTGGCTTTATTGCCTGCTAAAGAAGTCACTGGTAAGGGTCTTGTGCCCCTTCGAGATGGGTTGACAACAACTTTTGGTCGAAGAGGTCAATAGTCTGTGTTGAATTTGTTGCTTCCAAAGGAATTGTTAGCTGATTTTTCAGTAATTGTAAACTTTCTGTGGGAAAGAAGGGAAAATGTTTAGAAGTATTTTTCAGTTGCTGAAGTAAACAGAATTTTGTAGGATCTCACCTTTGAAAGACTTAACGGTACTTCATGCATTTCATATACCTGACTTACATTGAATTAAATCATATAAATAAGAATAGCATATGTTATTGCATGTACAACTAAATGAGATAATGAATATGCATAGCTGTAAAGATTAAATCTGTTAGCTAGATGACATGTATACTCTTGCATCCTTCTTTCCTAAGCAATAAAATGGTTCTGATGAACTTCAAATTATTTTTTTACAATAGAATTACTTCTTTTAATGTGTAGCTGTGTCCTTAGTGCTTATCTTGCACATTATTGTGTTTCCTGACTTAATTCCACACTTTAGTATTGTTAATCAGTTACCATGCCTTTTAGTACTTGTTTTTTGATTTTTTTTTCACCTTTTCGTAGTTTTTGTTGTCATATTATGTAAAACATAAATTTTCATTTTCTCAAAAAACTGCTTCAATGTCTCTTTAAAAATACATATTAGCATGTAAATATTGAAACTTATTTTGGCCTTTTCATAATAATGAATACTCAGGTACATGTGCACTTTCTTCGCAATAATTTGGTGCTGTTAATGTCTGTAAAGGCGCACATGGTAAGCATATGTAATAGAAAGTTCTGATTAAGTATTCTGTAGCAGACCCGTGAAAATACTGGTCAGCTAATGTTATGGTGTCAAATCCTTTTGAATTGTAAAACAAGAATTATGAGTGCTTGCTTGTTTTGCACTATTGGATGATAAGAATTGTAGCTCAGTTCAGAGGCACTGAGTGTGTAGATACCTCTGGCCTTTGATTAGGGAACTCAGATTTCCTGTGAAAGGTAAAAGATCATGAACTGAAAGATCAGTTTAAAATCCACCCTGTCCTTTAGTCCTTCCCCCTGCCCCCTTTTTTTTTTTTTTTAAATTCTTTTAAACAAAACACATACCACATACATGGATTTAATCTTGACATAGCATGTAATTTTCCTTGAAGGTAATTTTCTGCAACGTAGCTAGGGCTGTCTTTAGCATCAAGGGTTTACATAAGTGGATGGAAAATGGTTTAGCTTGCTACTCATGCCCCTGGCGCTTCCGCCCTCATTCCCTTCATCACTGAAGGATGCCTTTTTATATAATGGATTTTAGTTGGGTGACAAGGGGGAAAATTAGGGAAAATCAGTGTCTGATTTGGAGGGAGAGAGCATGGTAAGATTTGTGCTGCAAATAATGGTGACTTAATATTCAGAAGTGTTGTATACTACACTTACTGAATCCTTATGCTTTGAACTAGTTAGAAGTAAGAGAAATCATTAGAAAGTAAGGCAAAACGTCAGTCTAACAGCTTGATGAGATAACTGCACAGTTGCATATAGTTTGAGCTAACTTGTCAAAGTGCTTATAGAAGTTTTAAGCAAAGTGGAGGACAGTTGTGAAAGTAAGACGTGGTATTTAGTGTTTGTTTATTTGGAAAAGATGACATGTTTTGAACGGTTTGCATTGGGACCTCCACATTTCAGAAGCAGAGCTGTTTGATTTGATAGTAGTGAGCTGTTCACTGATTATTATACAACTGTTACCTGCTTAAATTTGGAATTTATTATCCTGTCTCTGTTTGTGGCAGTTTAATACTTAAAAATTATGAAATAACTCTTAATGTTACTGGTAACATTTAGTGATTTTTGAACTATATTTTATAAGGGTTATATTTAAATTGTATTAATCATATGGCTTATACAAGTAAATATTCTGCCAGAATAAGAAAATGTGTAGAAAGTTTTACTGAATTATTTTAGGTTTAATATTCACATGGGGATATGGTAAACTGCAGGGCTCTCAAGTTAGGGCTTGTGACCAAACCACACATCCATTTGTTTGTCATCCATTGCAATTGGTGATGAACCTATGCTTTTTTTTTTAAGAGAAAGAATTTTCATATTTCTTGATTAATCTGCTTCCCTACTTTTCTAGTGGTTTTAGGATAAAGCTCTGCTAGAACTTTCCCTCAAGCAAGCTTAATTTTATCCATCTAGGGAGTAAGTAGCTGATGATGATATATTTCTGTGTGTGAACAACCTTTTGTGTTACAGCATCTTCCAAGTCTTCAGGCTTCACGTAAGGAGTGTGCCTCCTTTAATGTCCGAAACAGCAGTCACAGTGCTAGGGGAAATGCAGTCAGATTAAGTGCAAGTTTTTAACAAGTGATGCTTGAATACATGATGCCTGTACAAAGAAGGGCTTGAATTTAAAGAAATGTATTAACATTTTGAATTTAACATCTTGAATTTAGCAGGAAATGTAATTAAAACATAAAGCCAGCTAAAAATAGGAATGTTCAGTCTATCACTATTTGACTGGATATACAAATGAAATTAATTTTCAGTTTACTTTCAGCAGTGGCAAAAATAACTGTCAGAGCTCTTGCAATTTCTCATTGTAAAATTGATGTAAGGGTGAAGTTTAGAAGCAGACTAAATGAAATATTGAAGAAAGTAACTGCAGAATGTCTTCATGTTTAGTATTTCTGCGAGTGAAGCATACTGCAGAACCAACATTTCTTACGAGAGCTGCATGAATTGGTAGCTGCTGCACATCTCAGTTAGATCTGCAACACTGGAAAAGTGGGAATGATCACTCTTTAATTAGAAAACTTTAATAAATATTGTAAAGTCCATATAGCTCATGCAGATAAATGATTTGGTTTCAGTATTGGTTTGTAATGACTAATTGTAATTTAAGTGAGTAGGGGTTTAAACCTATTCCTAGAAGTCTGTGTATGTGAGAAGGTGTAAGTATGCAAGTATCTGGAATTGGAGCTCAGGGTGGGTATGATTGGAGAAATGCAAGTTTGCAAAAACTTTATATAATTCATCAGTAATAGTTTTTTAAATTGTTTGTTGTAAGGTACAAAGACGTCTTCATGCTCAAATGGAATTCTTTCAGCCGAGAAGTGACTTAAAGGATGAGCTCAATAGTGTTTACTACAAGGATTTTTCCCTGCTGACGGAGCTGTATCTCTTGTTTACTTATGCAGTTTTGTATGCCTTGTTGTCTAGCAAGTTACTAAAATGCTTGTTGTATGCAACTGATGATAGCCTATTCCAAACCTTAACAAAAATTAAGAACGCCTGTAAAAAAACTTTTAACAAGTGAAAGTGTGCTGTCAAATGCATTTATACACAAATATTACTAGAAGTTATTGAATTATTTGTAATATGACCATTTTGAAGAATTCAAATTACATTTGAGTGAAAGTGTAGGAAGCTTTTTATAAAAAAATGTTGAATCTTAATGGTTTCAAATGTTCATTATGTGTTCAAATAGCCTTTGTAGCTGTCACTACTTCATTTTAATATGTGTGTTGGACAGAGGATTAAACAATTTTAGAATAATTCCACTCCTCTTCTGTTCCACAGGGAAACATAAATCACTTGGAAGAAACATTTTGCTTGTTAAGGTTTTAAAGACAATTTGTAACATTAGACATGCAGATATTTACCTTAATTTTGGGAAGTAACTTAAGTTTGTACTATTTTTGGTTTTTTTGCCACAGAGTAAAGCCATCCCCAGCTGAAGGAGTCAAGTCCAATCCATCCAAGAGACACAGGGACCGCTTAAATGCAGAGCTGGACCGCTTGGCTAGTCTTCTGCCTTTCCCTCAAGATGTTATTGCCAAATTGGATAAGCTGTCTGTGCTTAGGCTCAGCGTCAGTTACCTGAGAGCCAAAAGTTTTTTTGACGGTAAGGGTTGGGATTTTATTTGGACTGCTTGTAAAACACTGTTTATACTGTATGCTGATTTCAGCTGTTTAAATACTTAAAACTGTTAAATTTATCTGTATTTTAATGGAACATCCAGTTGCGTGGGTATTTGCAATGTAATTGTATGAAGTAAACTTTCCAGTTTCTTGAAAACCAAATGTAACTACTTATATTTCACTTAAATCACCAGGCTCTCAAAGCTTTGCATTTGGAAGTAATCTTGTCCTTAATGAGTCTTCCAGTCGTTTTCATTCGACTATCAAAGATACTTAAGACGTTTCTCTTTTTTTTTTTTTCCCTTTCTGAGAATTACCTTCGTAACACTGTTGCTGTTTAAAACATGTCATATGAGTTTCTGTGAGTTGTTTTGCATAATGATGCATAAAAAATGACTTTATTTTGATACAGTATAGTTGCTACTGTCCCTTCCTATAGTTTCTTGCAAAGGTGATTTCTAAAGAATAGAGGGAAAAGTCTTTCCTGTATTCAGGTCCTGATTAATGCAGAGCATAAGACATTAAGATGACAGCTAAGGTTCTCCAGTTGTGTGGGCAGGTTTTCACTGACCCCAGTCCTGTCAAGGGTAATACAGCAGCACTTGTGCTTCTGGCTTGATTACTACTCCATATTCTGTTGCACCGCCTTAGAGCTGACTGAAGAACCTTACCCCTCCTTCACTTCCTTAGCTCTTCTGTAGGATGAGAGATGCGATGGCTGGCTTCATGCCAGTTTCTTCATTGCTGGAATAAAGTAGGCAGCTTGTACTTAATAATTGTTCTTATCTCTGAATCACTGAAGTTTTGTAATATTACAGTGAAGATGGAATTATATTGGTCAGCCTTAACTAAGGAATCTTACTTACATGGAGTTGATATAAAGTTGCAATTTTTAAATTTTTATTTATTAAACAGAGTGTTTTGGACTTTAAAATAACCTCTGTCCTTACCAGTTTAAGATTTAGTGTTTCTGCCTCTTGATGGTGACTTCTTGCCATGGATGAAAGGATTGAAGAAACTTAGCTGCCTAAGATAGTTCTACTTATTCCTGCAGGGATACAGGGTGCTTATTTTCATTTATTGTGTCTCAAGGCTAGAGTAGGTGAAATATTTCTAGCACTGTTTTTTTTTTTCAAATGAAAATATTTGCTCCCATGAAATGAAAGAATTCTCCTGGCGCATCAGGTTCATGAAATTGTGTTCTGAAACAAATACAAGATTGCAAGTGGTTTGCCCTAGGTGGGATGGAGTGATAAAAGCAAATCTCAATTTCTCATGCAATGGAAGTGCTTGATTTTTGTTTCTCCCCACACCCTAACAATTTGCACTTCGAGGTCCTAGAATAAAAGGGTTTAAGGCTATGATTTCTGTATGGGGGGAAAAAATCATGGCTATAAACAGACAAAAATCACTTCACACCGAAACATACGTCAGTTGCTTGGTTTTAATTTGAATGTGAAGGAAGCTTTCACTGGTGACAGTGATGATGAATTAGACATATATTAGTGGCAGAGAAGTTATATTTGCATTTCAGGTTGCACTTTAACTACTATGGATCCAGAACTAAAGCAAACTTAACCTATTTTTTTCACCTCAGTAGTATACTATTAGGATAGCATGCATGTTTGATAAACATATGCAGCCAATGTTACCTTACTGGACCACAGGTGTAGAATATAGGGTATTTAATTGTACTGTAATGAATTAAGTAGCAGAATTTTAATTTGCCTTACAGGAAATGACTTTTTAAACAGCAAGTAAATGTGTATACTATGTGCATTACAGCAAACTGTTTTTCCTATAGTGTCCACAAAATAAAAAAAGCCTGAAAGTGTGAAAAGATTAACAATTTGATGTTGCTTATCTTGTGCAAGACATTTTGAACTGTGTAAGATGAAGCAAGTTTAATTTATACCTTCAGATAGAGGAGTTTCAGTAAAAGCTGTTCTTAACCTTTAGTGGTTTTTTAGCAGAAAAAAAGACTTTTTTTAGAATTTCCAGGCCTTTGAACTGTAGGACCATGAATCAGCTTGGTAGTTGGTATCTATCTGAAGGTGTTTAAAGGCTAGCATCAATCACTGAAGATAAACGGAAGTAACTAATCTGTAACTATGACAGACCCAGTATTGAAAATAAGATTTTGTACTGGTTTAATATACTTAAATAACATAGAGTCTGTCTCGTTTGAAACTTACCCTCCAAAAGATAAATTAGTTCTTTGAAGTACAGAACTAATCCAAATACCCTGAAAACTCCTAGTTTGGAGTTCCACGATCTATGCAGTGCTTCTCACAGAACTGCTTTTCTGAAGGAATGTTTTGTGTAGTTAAATACATGCGGAAAGACCTGTAGAATAAATCTGACAAATGCAAGAGTGAGCACTGATTGTCGCCTTGAGTGCCTAGACTGGGCCAACAGGTCCACTTTATTAACACAGCATGCCGAAGTAAAGGGAAACGCTAAATGAATAACAGGATGCAAATAGGGGGTGTGTAAATTCCTGCGGAAAGTAAAATATAAATGTGTAATCGTATGATCTTGCTTGAAAGGAAACCCAAGTTTTTGCTTTAACAATAGATATTTTTTCAAGGAGAACACTTGCATTTTTCCAAGTTTAAATAATCCAGAGTGAATGTCTGTTTTCTCACAGCGGAAGGGAGTTGGGGGGGAAAGAACTGTTTTGTGAAAGACATCTCAAGGAGTTCCATCAATTTGAATGAATGTATGTTACTTAGATGTCTGCAAGTGGTTTTTTTTGTTTTGTTGCTACTTTAAAAGCTAAGTGTATATATACATACTAAGAAAAAACAAACAAACAAACAAAACCCCCCAACCCTTTCCCCTACCCCCTGTCATTAAGGTGGTACAGAATTCTCTCCAGAGCTACAGGCAGGTGAGTGTTTTTTCCATATTGTCAACTGAAACATGCTGAACTGCTGCATGCTTACCATATTTCAAGTCATAGGAAATGAGTGTATGTTTCCCCCCACCTCCCTTCTAGAATCTCAAAACCTCTTTCTTCAGTTGCTGATCCTATTAAGCAGTTGCATTTGATTGCTGTACTTAGTGAAGGTGTTGTGCTGCTAAGTGACCCCTTTGTATCACTACCCTTTAGATACACTAGTGCTTTGTGGTCAGGTTAGTCTTAAGTCTATCTCATGTCTGAAGGCTTTCTGTATCCCCATGTCAAGCACTCTAGCATGGTCTTATATATATATATATATATAACTTTGACCTTGTTAGTTATGAAAGAAATTTCTGTTGTGGCTTAAAATACTGTGTCTCAAGTCTGCTTTTTTTTTTTTTTAATATAAACTCAAAGTTCTATGGTGAGTCAAAGATAATGAGTGATTTAAGGTGGTGTCGTTTCTCAGCGGTGCAGTGCAATACCTGCCTGTACTGAAGTGGATTAGCAGTCCTCAAAGTCAAGCAGGTTAGCTTAAATCACTGTTGGAGTATTTATTTTGTGCATTTAAGATACTTCCTGAAAGTGGCTTAAGGCAGGCTTCTTATTTTTAAGAGACTAGGATAAATCAGGCAGGTGACTGCTGGCAGTCAGTAAAGAAAGACTTTATATGTTGTCCTGGTATTATTTTACTCTGTTTTGATGGTAAGTGCCCATGCATGTGTGCATTCAGCGGTGAAAAATATAAAGTGGAATATGGGACAACAGCTCTTTGTGTGGGTGCAGGTTAGTGTGAGTTCAGCATCTGGAGAACAACTGGACGATCATTTAGGCATAGCCTGTGTTCCCAATGCATACTAAAGGAAAAAGCTCTTTTGCCTCTAGCTTTGGTCCTTATAGGATGAATTGATAATCATTTGAATTCTTTGCTGCAGTATGGAAGAACATTTATAATACATCTTCAAGGGGCTTTGGTGAAGTGGTTACCTTAAAGTAGTAAAAGTGGAGCTTGTGTGATCACTTTTTTAATAATAGCAGCATGATTTTTCTTTTTAAAAGTATAGTGAGAATGAAGGAGAAGCTAGCAGAATCTAAAATGAAGTAGCTGTGCTATGCATGTGTATTGATACATTAGAAACAAAATTTAACATGTTGCTTATTAATTATCCTTTCATCCATTTCAGTAAGAATTCCTGTGGCTTAAAGAATGTGTTGGGGCTTTTTTTCCCCCTTCTTGCCTTTAGGACAGTATTCTGCAATTACAGAAGAAAGTTTCTGCTCAAAATTAGTTTAGAATTGGTTTCTTATGTTGTATGCAAGTGGTTCTGGCAAGCCTAGCAATAACAAAATAATTAAGAATTTTTCCTGTAAGTTTGCATTGCTTATTTTACTTTGTAATATCATTAACACACATTCCTTGGCATAATGTAGCCTGAATTTGCAGTGTACCCATTGTCGTCACATAAAATATGCTCTTTGATATAATGCATTTTTCCTGTGATGCCCTTTGTTCTATCATACTGTGTATTGGAGAGAACAGGTTGTGTGTGGCTCCTGCTCTGGAGAGGATAGATTAAGATCAGATGTACAGATGGCAAGGATGGGCAAAGTGGAAGACAGTGTATTTATTCTGTCACATTGAGAAGAGCTACAATGTATTTACAGCCTAGAGGGTATAGATAGCCTTTCTGCCAAGTATTAGGTGGTGGTCTGAAACAAACCTGAAAGTACAAACAAACTGATTGAAGCTCAGGCAGTTAAGGCACAGATAATTCAGCAGATGTGGCCTGACTTGATTTTATTTCAGACTGTCTCTATATTTACCTGCCTTGTTTGTCTAAGGCAACTTTACTCATCTATTTTTTGAAAGTGTGACTTCCCTTTGGTGTTGCCCTCTTTCCCTGCTCTTTCTGCTGCATACATAGATGCTCCTGACTCCCAGCTCAGGAAAATCTAAAGCTTTCCAGGGTAGAGCAGTGGAATCAGGCTTCACTTCCTGCTTTCAAGTATCTGTGTTGGTGCTATATAGGAATGTACCATTGCCAGTATCTTCCGGTGGGCTTGACATGTCTTACTTGATTCACAACTGTCTTGAGCCATTTTTGTATTCCCAAGACAGAAAACATCCCATAGTTTGTGCATTTTGTAGAACATGGTTCAGTTTTGATACTAAGTTAAGTGGAGAATCCACCACATCTCTTGGTGATTCTTCTAGCAGATATGTCATCCTGTTAAACATTATCTGGACTTAAATTTGTTTGGCTTCCAGCCTTGGAAGTTACGTTGTTCGCTGTCCAGTTATCTTTCCAGGACTTGGTGTTTCTGCTGTGCCTATGAATTCATTTTTACTTTTTTGAATGAGCTGCTTTGAGTCTTTAAGTCTTACCTGAGAGTGTAGGAGTGGAACAAAAAAAATTGAGGGGAGGGGGATGGGAATCCCACAAAGAAGCCAACTGTGTTTCCTCTTGTAGTCTTCCCCCTGGCCCCAATCCAAAGCTATTACAAAATGCAAACCTTGGAATTGTGTAGTTATTTCAGTATCAGACAGTCACACCATTCAAGTTATTACCTAATCCATGTCTGTTCTTCCATGATGCAGTACTTGTCTTCTCCCCCCACCCTCCGCTCATGCCCACCAACATTTCCCCCTTCTGCCCCTGATCCTCTGGTATTCATACTGAGCATTTGTGTCTGTCTGCTGCAGGCTATTTTAGCCTGTATTTTACGTAACAGAACATAAGTAGGGATTTAGAGTTTGAAGTCCTAAATTCTCATCCCCCAAAACGATGATTGAGAGCCATGTAGCTGTGGCATCACTTTAAATCTCAAACTGTGTATGTTTTCACTATTATGTGCTCATTCTTAGCCTACTCAGAAACTTTTTTTTAGGAGTGCTGTGTCACTAAGCATGTCATGCAGTTTAGCAGCTGTATAACCGCTATGGTCAGATGCAGCTGACATTTAGTATAACCCAAACCAAACATCTAAAATTGAAAATTATGTTTATATTGCAAAGAGCTCAGTATGCCAATTTATCTGTAGGATAAAGAGGAGAAGCTGGCTACAAATACTGCAGTTAGCATATTGTTTGGATTTTCTGTTCTGAATCTGTTTTCAATGATTAATGTTAATCATTATTAGAACTCCGTTTGCGAGGGAGAAAAATAAAAGGTTATCTCTTTTTCTCTGCCCTATATGTATTATTTACGTATGGAAAGTCAGTGTAGGAGACTTTTATGTTTCCCAAAGCTGTTGTAAAATTTCTTGAAAACTCTGTGTTCCACTATGCAAAGCATTTGTCTTTTCTCCATAGTCTCCATAGATTAGTTTTAAGCATACTGTTCTGGACTTTGCTCTGGATATCTGCAGCCGCAAACATTCTCTCATTTGCAAGATCAGAGCCTAAAGTATAATTTATCATGTGTTAACCATATATGTGCTCTGGAGATTGACATTTTTAGAGTTAGTATGACACTCAAGCCCAGAGTGGGTAGCAAGGTGAAAAGCTGTATGAGGAAAAACTGCTGCTTCTCTGACACTTTGTATTCCAAATCTTATAATCTTTGTTAGCATTTTTATTACTATGCTGTAGCACCTAAAGATAATGAGATTTGAAGCTTTTTGGTTTTGTTATGCAACCACAGTAACTGTTGATCCCTTCTCCAAATGCAATTTGAGGGGAGAAGTATAATTTGAGGTAGCACCAGGTTTTCAACGTGTGCCTTCCTTGGGCTTTTCATTCATCCATTTGAATTTGAAAAGTATAGTTTGCTTGACTGTGACCTTAAAAAATATGTCATGGTAACTTAAGTCTTCAGTGTGAATTCACTTTAAAAATGTGCACAAATAATCTGTTAGTGCTGCAATAGCTTTAAAAGCCTGTGCCTCGATGACTCAGCAGTTTTCCTCCTGTGCTTGTTGATAGGAGGAATGCCCTAGCTTTTCCTGTTCGACTTCATCTGTGTTCTGATAAGGAAATAAGAGTTGCTTGTATGATTGAGCTGTATAGATATTTTCAGTTCTGTTCAGTTATAACTCTGTTTATTTTCCCAAGTAAACAAAAATGTTAGTTCTGTTTCATACATGCTTTGATAGAGCACTAACTAGTTAAAGAATAAGTGCTTTGTGAATCATTTTGGAAATCTAGCTAGATAACTAGAGCCTAATTCTAGTTACTAGAGCTCGGTTGTTGTGATCAATTAATTTATAATGTAGTTTTAAAGAGAATCTGAGAAAGATAAAAGAACCAGTTTCAAAAGTGCTTTTCAGAGTTTCAGATGATGTACTGATAAATGCTCTGGGAAAAGCCTCCTGGGAGTTCTGCAGCTCAATGCGCAACAACTTGTCCAATTTGTATGTTTTCGCAAGGTATTCTGTTAATGATAAAACTTACTATAGGTATTCTAGAAATTTCAATGGAGTAAACTGAAGAACTAGAATAGAGTTATCTGAAACTGCCTTAAGAAAATAGAGATTTGCTGTTTGCCAGCTGCAAACATTAAATAGGAATTAGTTGCCCTCAGTGATGCATGCTAAACTCTGTTTTTTAATTGAATAAAGAGATGCTCATTTTTTTTCCACTGAATAATTGTCGCTTGAAATTCAGCCCATGTGCTTTTTGAGTTGCTCAGTACTGCACACTTTATGCATGGCATAATATCTAATAAGCTAAAAGGCGTACATGCTTGCCCCCTGAAGACACATTCTATCTGATTGAATAAAGTAGAAATTTACTATAGCAAGTCCATGAACTGGCTGGTCAAATACTGATTTCCCGATCAGACTGCATTGTCACATCTTCAGTGGTGCAATTCCTGTGGGCTAGCATGAGTAGCTAGCTTTTTGTACCAAAATCTTCAGTTTCAGTGAATTTATTTTGCCTTTTGGTGCCTTAAGTCAGATAAACAAACTAGGGGATGTCCTTCCTTATTGATTTATTGTTTTTTTTATCATTTTTTAAATCATGCCACGTATATATTTTGCATGTTTGGAGGAAAAGATAAGGGTAGGTCCCAATCTCATCCTTGTTTGTACCATTTGTCGTTTGGTGTACTTCTGTCAGACAATAAGAGATGTGCCGAGAAGAAACAATCCCAGTCTTTCCTTGTCCTTACAACTGCTCTTAATTTTGCTTTGATACCATCATGCTTTGCATGGTGCTATATATAGTTCTTACCAGAGACCTGGCTGTTGATTCAGTCGCATTGAAGGATGTTGAAATGTATCTGGTGTCATGCAGCGCACTGATACTGAAGGCTTTTGTTAATAAGCTTTCTTGACCTATTTAATGGGGGACTGTAGACAGGTAGAGCCTAATACATAGTTTCGTGGTTTGTAGCTGATCCTTCAGAAGGACAGCAATGCAAATATGAATTCCTGGTCAGTATGCTAATCAGGTGGCATAAACACTATTGAGTTATTCCCGGTGATGTGGAAGGAAAAAAAGTTGCTCCTCCTCTTCATGCACTTTGTCAGCATTTGAATGTAGAGCACAGAGCTTATGCTCCCCTGCAGGAAAGGTTTGAGCCCCTTGGCTGAAAGAGGTTTTTAGGAATGGATCAGCCTGTGTCTTTCTGTCCCCCTTTCTTCTGCTTCTCTCAAGCTATATTTGCTGACTGCAGGTCCTCTGCTGGAATGCTTCCAATTCCTTCAGTGTTAGGACCATCAGCTATCCTGAATTCCTCAGCATTTCTTCTGACATGGATGTACAACTCTGAAATGGCTACCCTTCATGAAGGGAAGAAGTCCTTCCTCAGCTGCAAACCTGTGAGAGTACCAGTCTTAATCATTTGTAGACTATGGGCTAATCAGGCCTGATAAACCTGACTGCCCTTTATGAAAAATGCCTGGTTTCGTGGACAGCGGGAGAACAGCTGATACTGTTTCCCTTGACTTTAATAAGGTCTTCAGTGTTGACTCTCATTGTTTATGTATCACCAAGCTGGTGATTTTAGGGTCTTTCCAGAGTATCTCTCCAGTTCTGCCCCAAGCAATCCATTTGTCTTCTCCTCTGTGTAGTACAATGCAGGTCTGGCTGTGTTGACCTCAGAGGCAACCTGTTAAGTGCAGGGGGTGACTAGAGGTTTCTGCAAGGAGCAAGGAAGGACTAATCTTTCAGACTGGGTGCTTGTATATGGCTTTAATAGGATGCATCTATGGGCCTTGACAGTGAAATAAGTGGGGGGAATAAGTCCTGTATCCCAAGTAGAGATAATACAGTCTTGGGCTGGAAAGGAAACAACCCTCCAAAAACATACTTGACTCTCTTGCCATGTTTCAGTCATTGCAGAAACTATTATGTTAAATTGCTGAAAAGTTTTTTGATTTGGCATAAAAAAACCCTTCATCTGTTTTGTGAAGTGTATGGGGTTTTTTCACTCAATTTAAAGAGAGATTTCTGTTAGAAAGTGCTTATTCATTAATATCATTAAATAGAGAGGGTTAGACTTGAATGCTCTTGTAAAGAAACATTCCAAACCTACCTCCTTATCCTTTTAATGTAATAGTGGCAAAACTCCGTATTGCATTTTACTAGTAGAATACTTAAACTGTTCAGTTTCATACATGGAAGGGATCTCTGGAGAACATCTAGTCCAGCACCCGTTGTTAATGCATGTTCAGCTAGAACAGGTTGCACAGGATCACGTCCAGGCAAGTTTTGAGTATCTCTGTAGAAGACTTCACAACTGCTCTGGGCAGGTTGTTCCAGTGCTTTGTCACCCTCAAAGTAAAATTTTTCTTCACATTCAGATGGAACTCCTTGTGTTTCAGTTTGTGCCTGTTGTCCCTTAGCCTGTTGCTGAGTACCACTGAAAACAGTCTGGCCCATCTTCTTGGCACCCATCCTTAAGATATTTGCATGAACTGATAGTATCCCCTCTTGGTTGTCTCTTCTCCATGCTAAAAAGGCCTAGAACTTTCTGTCCTTCATCGGAGGAGAGATGCACCAGTCTCCTTACTATCTTTGTAGCATTCCTCTGGATCCTCTCCTTTTCTTTATTGATCTGGGAAGCCCAGAACTGGACACAGTACTCTGTATGTGGTCTCACGAGGGCAGAGTAGATGGGGAGGATGATCTCCCTTGACCTGATGGCCACTGATTCGGAGAAAACTCCAGGAACAAACTTGCCAACGAAGTTTCATGTTGACAAGCAGGTATTCTTTATTGCGGCGCCGGGAGACACGCAGGACAGCTCCTCCTAATGTGTGTCCCATATTGTTACACAAGCTGTCCTCATAAAGCTGCTGAGCATACATACACATTCATGCGGCTTTGTATGGATTACATCATTTTCCAGAAAGTTCTCCGCATGCGTACAAAATGTGGTGGTGGTTTTTGGGGCTCATTTACTTCTTCCAACAATTTGCATCACTGCTGGCAGCCTTTGAAGCACACACAGTAGATGCTTGTACCAGCTTAATCAGTTTGTTACCACCATAGACATAACAATCATCTTGTCCTCCTACTTATCAGTTTAACTGCAGCCCATCGTGGGCCCCTGCCATTCCAGGTACTCCTTATCCTTATGTCCTGTTCTTCTAGCCTGTTTTTCTTACACTCATTTTGTAAGGTCATATAGGCCTGAAACTATAACGGTTTACCTTTACAAGAATTCTCAGTATGTTCGCTAGCTGTGCTCTATATTTTTTTCTGTGAATCATTACTTAAAATTGATTCTAAAGGTTTATATATTTCATTTTGTGATTTTGTGCCCCCCCCCCCCTTGTCTCACCACGCACCTCCTAATGCAGCCGAGGATACCGTTGTCCTTCTTGGCTACAAGGGCACATATAGTTAATTTGTCCATCAGGACTCTAAGGTCCTTATCTACAGAGCGGCTTTCTGGCAGGTCAGCCCCTAACACGTCCTGGTACTTGAGGCTTCTTTTCTCCAGTGCAGTACTGTACACTTGCCCTTGCTGATCCTCGCTGTATGTGTCTCTGCCCAATTTTTCAGCCTGTCAAGGTCCCACTGAATGACAGCACAACCTTCTGGTGTTTCAGCAACTCCTCCTAGTTTTGTATCATCAGCAGACTTGCTGAGGGCACACTCCGTACCTTCATCCAGGTCACTGGTGAACAGACCTCCAGCTAGACTCCTCACCACTGATCGCAACTTCTGAGCTCTACCGTTCAGCCAGTTCTCAGTCCACCTCACTGTCCACTGGTATAACCCACACCACTTCCCATAAATCTCATTCTGCTTGGAAGTAGGTAACTTCTTTTCTGACTTTCTGTCCTTCACCTCAAAATCTAGCAAGCTTTTTTTTTTTTTCCCCTCCCCTTTTTCTAGCTAAAGCAATATCATACCAATAGCTCTGAAGCTAAGCTGCAATTTAAAAGCACACACCTCTTGCTGACTTTTTTTCCGTAGAAGTAACAGGTACCCAGACAGCAACTGAATGGGAAGTACCTCAGAAGAAATGTGGGTGTGCCAGGATATGATTCTGGTGATTCAGCAGGTGACTGTCATCTCTGTGATAGTTATGGAACAAGAATTCATTGTTTCTGTCTTGAAACCACAAGCAGTACATGGGTTGGTTAAGCTTCAAAGCCTAAGTGAAAGTTGGCAAATTTTAACAACTGCATGTTTTCTCAGATTTACTTTTCTGTTTTAAAGAAATGATAAAAGCAAAAGTGAAGTTATATTTCCGATGTTTGGGTTTTTTTGTTTTGTTTTTTTTGTTTGTTTGTTTTTTTAAACAACCCAAAAAAGAGCTCCAAAACCAATCAAACAACTGAACTGAAATTCTGGCATTAGGTGACTAGGTACAACTGGCTAGCTGTAGAAGCGCTGTGTGCTAATTGCTGTCCTGATTTTCTGGTTGCTTTTTCTCTACTCCATGCTCTACTTTAAGTTGAAGAGAACTACCACTGATGTATTAGAAGCTAAAAAATTCCCAGACAGCATATAGATACCATTGACCCTTTAGGACAAAAACATAATAGTTTATTCCTGATCCTACAATTTATGGTCCTGTAACCTTCTGCCTACTTCTTGCTCTCAAAAATGGCTGCTTGCCTTTCAACTCCCATAATTTCATATCTTTAACAGGATATCTGTTTAATATTTTTGCGGTCTTAAGAGAAACATCAGTCTGCTTCAACAAACAGTTCAGGGCTTGCTGGGCTGCATCAAAAGGAGCGTAACCAGCAGGTCGAGGGAGGTGATCCTGCCCCTCTACTCTGCCCTCGTGAGACCTCATTGGGAGTATTGTGTGCAGTTCTGGTGTCCTCACCATAAAAAGGACATGGAAGTGTTGGAACAAGTCCAGAGGAGAGCCATGAGGATGATCAGGGGACTGTAGCACCTCCCGTATAAAGATAGGGTGGGAAAGTTGGGGTATCCTGGAGAAGGCTGCGTGGAGACCTCTTAGCAGCCTTCCAGTATCTGAAGGGGGCCTATAGGGATGCTGGGGAGGGATCCTTCATTAGGGACTGTAGTGATAGGACAAGGAGTAATGGATTCAAACTTGAACAGGGGAAGTTTAGATTGGATATGAAGAAGAAATTCTTTACTGTAAGGGTGGTGAGGCACTGGAA
>JANRGW010031321.1:10802-21760 GCA_024733675.1 Psilopsiagon aymara
CTCTGTGTATATGCTTAAGAGATTACATATCAGGCAATGCTTTAGCAGGAGAGCCTTCTCATAGTTTACCAGCAAACTTCAGAATTTCCTTACTTTGAAACTGTTGTGGTTTAAGCCCAGCCAGTAACTCAGTACCACGCAGCCTTTCTCTCACATCCCCCCTTCCTCCCCCAACTCCTGGAGGGATGGGAAGAAGAATCGAAATGTAACTCCTATGGGCTTAGATAAGGACAGTCCAGTAACTGAGGTATAACACAAACCACTGCTGCTACCACCAATAATAATAAGGATAAGGGAAATAGCAAGGGAAGAGAATACAACTGCTCACTACCCATTGACAGATACCCAATCCAACTCGAGCAGTGATCTTGCTCTTCTGAGTGACTGCCCCCAGTTTCTGCATCCTGGGCATGACGTGCTGTGGTATGGAATACCTCTTCGGTCAGTTTGGGTCAGGCTTCCTGTCTCTGCTTCCTCCTGGCTTCCCCTCCTCCCTGGCAGAGCATGAGACTAAGAAAGTCGTTGGTCAGAGTAAACATTACTGAGCAGCAATTAAAAACATCTGTTTCATCAGTACTGTTCCCAGGCCAAAAGTCAAAGCTGCAGCCCTGCACCAGCTACTAAGGAGGAGAAAAATGACTGCTCCTGCTGAGCCCGGGACAGAAACACTGTTTGGAAAGCTCTTCTAATAAAGTGTTACAATGTTTTTATGTGAGCAGCATTTAAAGCAGTTGTGTTTGTCTTACACTAGTATTACCCAGAATTGATTTGTTTTTTTCTGCTGAAATGTCAGAAGATATAATCTGTCTGATGGAGAGCTTGTAATTCAAAGCCTCAGTCCTGTAAACAGCTCTTCTGGGATTTTCGTAGTATAAAGACTGAGGGGTCTCCCCCCTGCCTCCTGCACCTGTTAAAGAGCGTAAGATATATTGTTAAAGATCACCTTCCTAACAGCCATGCACCAGTCTAAGCATCTAATAGGGCTATTCGAAAACCAGCATATAGCAACTTCAGAAACAGTTGGGTCAGCATTGTTCCTTGGGGAACAGTACAGATTTCTGGATGCCCCAAAGAAAAATTGCCTCTGATACAAGCTGGCAGTGCTTCACCAGAGGTAGTCTGAAACAACCCAGATGTACTTAGCCATAGTAATAGAGTCCAATTTCAGTGCTATCAAATGCCACTGAAACCAACAAGACTGGCTGACTTTGTCAATTCTGCCAGCTAGGTTAGTTTGTGCCTGAGAAACAGCAACTTCTTGAAATTTCTTCTCACAGTAAAAGAAATTAAATGCTGCAGCTGTGACAGCTGGTAGGTGAAGAAAAGCTGAGTTAAAGGCAGTTGTCAAATTGACTAAAAATTTCTTCATGGGGAAGAACAAGACACAAGAAGAAATGACTTAAGGATATGGTAAAAAGTATTTCAGTATTTCTTCTTTATAAGTACAAAACAAATGAAATAGCCCTTATGGGTTTCTATCATGATACAGAAAATCTGTTCTCATTTTTATATTATACTTTTTAATAATAACATATCTTTTGGAAAGAAACCCAGAAACAGTAATGGTAGTAAGTGTTATTTCATTCACAAAGGTGAGAAATAAGCATAACTAGGGTACAGACTTCTCATGGTGTTGCACTTGCATGTTCACAGCCAGGTTTATAATTAAAGTCAATCAAAGTAAAGGAGATCCCTCAGCTGTCTTTAAAATGAATACTACAATTTAGTTTGCAGAAATTCTCACTTCTTAACCCCTTCCTGACCAATCGAACTGCTTTGGGGATTAGCTTATTTAATAATTCCCTCTGTTATTCTGAACCTGTGACGCTCTTTATTGCTCTTACTAATCTGTGGCCTTAGAGTCTCTAATACTTTACTAAAATGAGACACTACTGGATCATTCTTCTGGATCCAGTTTTCCTAATGATGTACATATGTGATTATCAGAAATAAGCAGACCTGCTTGGTTTTCGATATGTTGTCTTATTGCCTCTTACACTTGTTAATACTTTGTTATACTGAATACTCCTTTGAAAGCTTCAGGACGAATTTTTTACTAACCAAGAGCTAAACACACCATAGAATTACTCTTTGCAATAGTCAAATTCTGCATTATCTACCGATGTCACAAGGAAAGTTATTGGTTTCTGTCAAAGTCACTGATCTGACATGATACCAGTAGTATTCACAGTAGCAGAGAATGACCAGATTTTTTTCCTTAGGAGAGATTTATAGTGGAACCAGGGGTAATACACACTGGACTGAGATTAGTTTTTCAAGTTATATAGGGGAACACCAATCCTAGAAGTCTTCAAAGAAACTTCAGAATTTCCAGTAAATCAAGAAGTTGCAGCGATTTACAAAGAATTATTATTCCTATTCCTACTCTTATTCCTATTACTCTACATATCAGAAGTACCAAAAGAAAATTACCGATAACTTTTTTGTTTAGGATCACCCCTAATAGAGTTGCTAGAAGCATTGTGCCTCTGCCACCTCCAGAGTCTCTACTTGCTGTTTTCAGACAACAAAAATTGAGTTCCTACCAGCAACCTTTATTGTTTGACAAATTTGTAGAGAGGACCAATGAAGTTTTTGTGAACTTCAAGAATGATAAGTTCGGGAAGTCTGTGCTACCAATCTAATTAAAACACTGATTTAGAGTTTTGGAGCAGAAGTTATGAGTAGGCTGATGACTTTAATGTACCTATACTAATGAATAGGTTGTTCAGATTATAGTATTTTCAAAATAGATAGAAAGACAATAAGAGGTTGGCCTTTTAAGATTTCCTTTGGCTGAGGGATCACTTCCTGATTATGCCCCTGACTTGAGGCATTTTGGCTTATATCTGCTAAAGTTCTCAACTGTTGAATAAAATCGAAATCTAAAGCTTTCATAATCTGTGCAAAACAGAAAGAGAAATAATTATGGAAATGCACCAAAATTAGCAGAAGGGAGAAATCCATGCAGCAATTCCCTCTCTCCTGGGCTGACTTATAGCTATTTTTCTTTTCTCTCCTTCCTGGGATTTTACTGAGAGACGGATGCATTCATTCTTTATTCTAGATGTTGCAAATATTTGAAATAGATTGCCTTAAAGTAAGAGTTTAAAAGAAATTATAAGCAGATTTGGGAGGGATGTTTCAGTAGAACAGAGGAGGCTATGCCTTTTTGCACAAAAACTCACTCTAAATGCCAAACAACCTCAACGGCAATAACAGCAACCGCCACCTAACTTTAAAGTACATGCCTATTTCCTGAGATCTGAAAAAAAACCTGACAGCACGTATCAAACTGAAATGTGCTTGATAGATTTGACAGATTTCATTGAGACTGATCAGAAATGAATATTTTTGGATGTTGAATCAACTTACTGAAGTCCTGTTCAGTTCTACTTCTATACTGGACAAAAACATTTTCATTCTATACAGTTATAAACTCTTGGAGTGATCCCACAGATCAAAATAGAACCTTAAGCTAAAGGAAAGTAAAAGCAAACTTCGTCTTTTGGAAGAGAGATAATAAACTAAGGCTTCTTTTAAAGAAAGCAGTTACAGGAACATTGAATTCTGTTGTTTGTTTAAATATCACTGTATTTCTACTGCTAAAACACTATGATACACATTTTCAGTTTACACTGCTAGAGAGAAACCAAACATAATTTGAGAAACAGCATGCCAAAACTCCATTGTGTTTCACTTCTTGATGCTGCATAAGAAATTGCATGTTCATTGTTTTAATCAGTTCTTGCTCAGCCATTGCATGAATTAGTGGTTTGCTTCTCTAGGATTCCAAACTTGTCAATTATGCTGATTTAAAGTGCAGATCTACAAATAGAAGGACCTAATCTAGAGGCTTATTATAAAATCATTTCAGTACACAACTTGTAAAATTCTGAAGATATTAATGGTGCTTCTGCTCACACCCCTTTGTGCTGGTTTTCATTTAACCATGTAAACAATTTCTTACGACAGGAAGAGAGAAGTCTGTGGGAAAAGAATCTGAAATTCTTAGTTATGGCAGCATGAAGGTTCCAAGCTGTTCTGTGCCCACTGTTTCACATGCTTATCAGTATAATCTCATTAGGTTTTTATTCCCCTCCATATGTTTGTTTTAGTCAATGATTCTCTTTCCATCTGTCCTGGGTTCAGCAGTAGCAGTCATTTTTCTCCTTAGTAGCTTGTGCAGGGCTGTGGTTTTGACTTTCAGACTTGGAACAGTGCTGATAACACTGATGTTTTTAGCTGTTGCTTAGCATGTTTAGTCTGACAAAGGACTTTCTGAGTCTCATGCTCTGCCAAGGAGGAGGGGAAGCCAGGAGGAAGCAGAGACAGGACCCGTGAACCAAACTGACCAAAGAGGTATTCCATACCACAGCACGCCATGCCCAGGTTGTAAAAACTGGGGGCAGTTACCCAGAAGGGCTAGATCACTGCTTGGGTCGAGCTGGGTATTGGTTGACGGGTGGTGAGAGGTTGTATTCTCTTCCCTTGTTAATTTCCTTATTCTTATTATTATTGGTGGTAGCAGCAGTGGTTTGTGTTACAACTTAGTTACTGGCCTCTTCTTATCTCAACCCAGGGGAGTTGCACTCTTTCAATTCTTCTCCCTTTCCTTCCAGGAGCAGCGAGGAGGAAGAGTGGGGGGGGGGAGTGAGAGAGCAGCTGTGTGGTTCCGAGTTACTCCTGGGCTTAAACCATGACACCCTATATCCTTAGATTATTAACTCTTTAGGACAGCCAGCATCCTTTGTCCTTTCCCTTCTGCAGTATTTAAACTATGAGCTGTTGCTAAGACTCAACTACACCTTAGTGGAATTTGTCAGGTGAGTTATTCATACTGCATGACATTATATACTAAATACAATCTCCCACAAGGAGAAGAAAAGAAAGAAAAAGATATGCTTTATTTAAGGAAGAATTTACAATTTAGTTCATTCTTTCATATGCATTTTAAGGGTTGGGAAAAAAGGGAGAAATAGTCATCTAATGTTATTAAGTGTTTTATACATATACCTGAAAATCTTGGTCATCATAGCACTTATAATGTTACAGCTAAATGGGCTAGCAAAATGACATATATATTTCTTACTTCTCAGTGGCCTCATTTTATGTTCTGGCATGTGCCTAAAGTGTCAAAATCTCAGCTCACGGCCCACAGGCTGATGGTAGTTACTACATCTTCAGATGTTCCAAATGTATAGAAAAAAGAGGAAATAGTTTGAATGTGTCAGCCTACCCATAAGAGCAGAACTATAGCAAGACTTTGCAAGGTCACAAGCTTTTTAAGCTTCAGCCTGAATTACAAAAGCTATCACAGTACCTTAGGAAAAAACTACTACTACTTTGAGTTATCTACACATACAGATTTTAAAGTGTCAGAAAGATATTTCTTTGTCAGGGTTGACATTACTACATTCAAACAGATTCTGTCCCAAGGAACATCACTAAGGACACATCTAACTGACTATGCTTCAGTAATAAATTTTAAAGACTTTGAACAAAGGAAATGAACTGTGATGTGATTACTAATTTCTACTATTAAAATACATTTTTGTATACGTAGAGTGGCTTCTATCAAGACTGTTGGTTGAGCTTTGATTTACCTCTTCATTTTTATGACTAGAAGCTACCAAAAGCAAGCAGATTAATAAGGTGAAAAGTGAGGTGGCTCCCATTAATTTTAGCTAGACTCCCTCCAACATCCTCATACATCTGTTTGGTGACTTCATAACTACAGTGGCTACAAGACTGTGAACCACAGGGTCTGCCATTTTCAGGAATTGTTTGTTGTTGTTATTTATTTATTTATTTATTTATTTTTACCTCTGCAAGTACAGAAAATGCTGCTTTTATCAGCATTATCTCCTATGGTTTTCTGTTTCATATTATGGTATAAATCCTTCCATCTGGGCCTCCTAAAGGTAATGACTAAGCAGAAAAGCCTCTGTTCACTAAGTTAAAGACAAGGACATACAATCCTTAAAACTATCAGATTTCTGTTGTAGAATGTTTCTCCCTTTCCCACTATGCTTTCAAGATTTCATTGCTATGAGAAACCTAAGGGTACACTATTTTAAGCTTATGGTATACTGAGTTTCCTCTTTGTTTCTCACCCTTATCCAGCTTCATCTGCCTAATTTTGAGTGCACTTTTAAAACCCTTCTTTTCATGCCCTCTCTCCACGTTATGCACAATATCAATATAATTTGATTGATAAATATATACCTGAATCTCTAATCTATAATGCCATTAGTGTGGCTAGCTTTGGAAACATGCCTTATGAGCTAATCTAAGGTCAGCAGGTAGTAGTCGTCTGAGCATTTTCCAGCTCAGATTAGAATCAATTCCTTGACTAAATAATTATGCAGTTAAACTGCCATTGTCAGACAGCAGTAAAATGTGAGAGTGAAGGTCACCACTCTGGAGAACATCTTTTACATGGTGATCAGACAGACCAGATCAAAAAATAACCAGCTAAGACAGATAAGGTGGCCTTAGTGGACATGTTCACAGTGAGTGATCCCTATGTTGAAGCCTATACCTGCCAGAAGGACAAAATCAAAATGGAGCCTCTGCACCATTTTTCTAATTGAAACAGGCATTGAGAGATGGGAGCCAAAAGCTTGCTCTTTTTGAAATCTAAGGGGCAAACAATGACAGGGGCATTCATTAACTACAAGACTGATTTGTATATCTGAAATAAAATATGCTACCATAAGTTTTGTAACATTATGAAAGTATGCAGGAAATTGTCAAATTTACATATAGTGAAACTGATAACTTTAAATAAATCTGACAGTAATAATGTGAATTAATTTTTCTTCATAGACACCAGCAATTACCATATTGAGAGAATAGCTGAGTCCAAATACTTTATCTGCTTTCAAACACATTTTCTTTCTGCCTTAGAAAAATATTTTCTTTAATAAACTTGACTTGGTTTAATTTCATTGGCAATTTTACAAACATTATAAAAGACTGCCTTCGGGTGATACAGGAAAGCATTCTGAGAGTTTTGTCAGACCACTACTTAGTTTTTCCAACACACTGAGAGTCACACTCCTACCTCTTGCTTTTGTGTGAATAAAAATACCACAGTGAAATATGATTTCTCAACAAAGTGACATGTGAAGTATAAAAAAAAGCCCTCACCTTTCTTGACTTTTTATGACTTTGGGCATTTCATTGAAAACTGCTTAGTCAAAGCAAAAAATATATATTTGCATTTTTAAACAATGTCGAGGAACAGTAAAATTTCCAGGTACACCTTGTCAATCAAATCAGCATCTTTAAAAAGTATGTTCTCTATCTCTGCCTTCTGTTCTTAGTTAATTAAAATTATTGCCATTATAAAAAAATATCAGAAAATGATCTAAAAATACTTGGATATCTTTTGCATATATAACCCAACAGTAGACTATTAGACTCTTAAGGCTTTATTTCCATGTCACACAGCAAATCACATCCTGCCACCCTTGGGTGCAAATGAAGGGTGTGTCTTTCTTTGTAAAAAACAAAATAGTATGAAGTACATAATTACTCATCTATATCTTGAAAGCACCACTTCTCTCTGGGCCTATTTTTCTTTTCTTTCAAGTTTCATTTATATGTAAGTGTTGGCATTTCTTAACATCCTTAACATTTTTTTTATATCCTTTAAAAATGTACTTCCCTGATACTTACATGACTATCTCTTATGGTTCTTCAAATTCACAGTAATTTAAAAGTTCCTGAAGTACATTAGGTTGCTTATTTGAGTTCACATTAATGACTATTTAGTGATTTTGCCACTTCAAACATTTCTTTTTTAAATTCATTGTTTTCATATAGAAGAACTTCAACTTCCTTGTGAAGGATCTATTTTATAACTACTATTTCAACTATTAGGTGGAAAATGATCTTATGGAATGAGAGGGGTTTTTAAGTAAACTTTGTTACAAGCCATAAATTACAGCTGTGAAAAATTTTCTTACCTTTCTTTGGATCTACACAGATGAACCACACCTCAGAAATTATAAGAGTTTTTCTCACAGTGGGTTTTTGGTTTGTTGGGGCTTTTTTTAAGTGCAGGATCCGGTTGCTGAGGAAATCCTTCCATGATCACAAAAAAGCTAAAAAAAAACCATGGAGGGAAATATAAAATGAATATATCACCTGAAAGAAATTATACACTTAGCTGCATTAAACATCAGTTTATTATGCAAACAGCTAGGAAAACCAGCTCTTGAAGTATATAAATAGACATCATGCATCATAATGCAGATTTCTTAATTTGCAGCATGATAGAGTTGCTTAACAAACCTAGGCATATACGACAGATGTTGCTGCGTGCTGCCCTTGAGTTATATGATGGACAAATTCCCTAAGCAAGGCACATATGTTTCATGTCAGTTAGAGGGGGATATACCCCTGTAGCATGCTCCAGGTAAGGAAGAAAACAGATTCAAAAGGAAATTTGCATTTTCATTTCTTCATTTCAGATTTTTAATGTTACGTACTTGCCAGATGTCGTGGTTTAAGCCCAGCCATAACTCATGCAGTTCTCTCACTCACTCCCCCCTCTTTATTACCCCCTGCTCCCCGGGGGGATGGGGAGGAGAATTGAAAGAATGTAGCTCCCAGGAGTTGAGATAAGAACAATTCAGTAACTAAGGTATAACACAGACCACTACTGCTACCACCAATAATAACGACAAGGGAAATACAAGGAAGAGAATACAACCACACCAAGCCCAACCAAGCAGTGAACTAACTCTTCTGGGTCCCTGTCCCAGTTTTTACATCCTGGACACGATATGCTGTGGTATGGAACACCTCTTTGGTTAGTTTGAGCCAGGTGTCCTGTCTCTGCTTCTTCCCGGCTTCCCCTCCTCCTTGACAGAGCATGAGGCTCAGAAAGTCCCTGGTCAGACCAAACATCACTAAGCCATAACTAAAAATATTGGTGTTATCAGTGCTGTTCCCAGGCCAAAAGTCAAAAACACAGCCCTGAACCAGCTACCAAGAAGGAGAAAAAATGACTGCTACTGCTGAACCCAGGACACCAGGAAAACCTGATTTTAAAAAAAAGTCTTGATATTAATTAGAAAACTGTACCTAAATATGTATTTGTTTGCTAGGTTTGGTTTTGTTTTTTTTTAAATTATTGCATGATATTCTACTGTATTTTAATGATACTAAGTGCACTTAATCTTCACATAAACTATTTTCATATTTATACACTTTAGAAACTGACTTCTGGGTTTCCTCTTCCCTTCATCACTTTGAATATTATTTTTTAGTGTAATAAATAACGGCAATCACAATTTTAACCTTCCTAATAATTACATTGATATAAAAATATGTCAACAAAAAAAGGTTAGACACAATTACTAAAAAACTTTAGTAGTATTAGGTAGTTGTTCAGGTCTTGTTTCCAGATGATCCTTCCTTATACAGGAAAAACAAACTTGCTATTTCATGTATCTGACAGTTGACAATTAAAACACTGTATAGCATCATGGTCAACACAAATTCCATAGAGTAGGTCATATTAAGTAATAGTTTATAGAAGGAAAACTAATTTTATTATATGTGAAAAAAATAAGCAATTATTCTACATGAAATTTCCCATGTCTTGTTACCTTGAATAACCACTGGAACAATGGAAAAATAGTTTGCAACACAAACTCATTTCCAGGACACAGATACAACATGCAAACAGCATTAACTTAACATAACCCTATATGTACTTTTGTACATCCCTATCTGATTTTCTAGTATATTTTTAGAGGACATACCTAAATATTTCAGGAGCAATTCTTCCCCAAAATTCCTGCACTTGTTTTCAGTCATAACATCAAATATTTTTTCCTCTCTTATACTGTAAAGATAGCATACTTTCAAAGAAACTTTATTCTTAATTTGCTTTAGGTAGATAAACTGAAAGTCTTCTTATTAGACTTTTTTACCGAAACACAAAATTTATTGCACATAATTTTTTTCTGTCTTCTTGATCTTTAACAGTTTTCTAGATATGTACTATGTATCTTTAATAGACCTGTGGAGTCTGGGAAATATCTGAGAGGAATGCCTTCAGAGCAAGCTGATGAATACCCAGCGAAAAGGCATTTGTCAACTTTATTTCCTTACATCAGCACCATGCAACTTAAATGATGCTCTTTTAGGAACTCAAAAAAGGAAAAAAAAGGGGAATAGTTCTAAAAAACCTGCAAGCTATGTTTAGGAATGTTTTCAGCTCTTAAGTCCCTTTTGATGTCAAAAAAAATTGGGTATTTTATGAGATAAATTAAGCCTCATTAGGATATAACTTGGGGGATTTCCACATGGTATCAATAGTTTCCTGGAAATCTACTACTTTCCCTTGAAATAGATGCATGTCAGGTACTCATACTTAAATCCATGTCATTCCACTCTGAAGTATATCCACACCAGTTAACCACCTAGAGTTGACTGACAATGGCTTCATCACATGACTGATTATGAGTATCTCAAGGACAGACATTCCATAAGAAGCATGGGTGTATCTTGCTTATATATTGGTGAAAGTTTTCCCACCTGCATTACAAAATCCATCTTTTCAGACTTTAGGAATATTCCTCATTTCCACAAAGGTCTTTTGGTCACAGAAGTGTTCACAGCATAGTTACTTTTTCTGAATGAAATACTTATTAAAAAAAAACAAAACAAAACAAAGTCACTTTCATCATTCCTGCTGTCTTTATATAAATGTGAAACCTGGAAAGAATTTCAGTATGATGTAACTCAGCAGACAAGGTTGGGATAAAAGAAAAAGATGGATAGCTGGGGAACTACAGACCAGTCTGCCTCACCTCTGTCCCTGGCAAAATCTTAGAGCAAACACTGCTGGAAGGCATGCTAAGGCACATGAAAAGCAACAAGGTGCTTGGTGACAGCCAGCATGGCTTCACTAAGGGGAAATCCTGCCTGACCAA
>JANRGW010031322.1:0-32665 GCA_024733675.1 Psilopsiagon aymara
CCCCCCCCCCCCCCCCCCCCCCAGGAACATCTGTGTTATGTCCTACATCTTTGTTACACAAAATACCGCTTAGAACTCATATTTTAACGGATGAATATACAGCAGATGCACAGAGATGGCATATTAATTGGCATTTCCTATTTTGCACCTCTTATTTGAGCTGTAACTATGTAAAATCTATAAGAACTTGGGGGCAGGGATCAGAAGCAGGAACTGTGATCTAGTTCTGTTTGTCTGTTGCCTGGCATTACATTAATCCAATCCTGACTGCTGCCTCTCACTGGTTTTTACTATCTAAGGACAAAATAATAACAGGGGAATTGGCTCTAAGCTTTTAGTCCTTGTGGGTGGAAATACTGATTTGCACTGATGAAATGCTAGGGTCGGGCCAGAAATAGTGTCAGGAAAATGAGGGAAAAGAAAAAAATTGAGTCTCCTCCATCCTCAAATGCAAAGCTTTTGTAAAAGATCAGACATACAGTGTTCTTTCAAATCCCAGCCTGGGCAGAAAGTCCTTCTGACCAGCCTTAATGCATTTGTTTTGCTGCATGACTGAGTGCAGTCCAGGACTGCCATGGGCAGCAGAATGATAAAAACCTTGGTCTTGGTCTCCTGTGCTCATCCCTGCTCAGTCTGGAGGTTCTGAGTCACAGCATGGAGCCAGCCTCGGAAGCAGGCTGGTTGACCCCACAGAGCTTCTGCATTGCAATGCAACCTCCTGCCCCAGGGATATCCCAGACCCAACAGGGGATCTCATCTCCAGCGGGTTACTCCTGCCTTTTCCCAGACACACACGGGGCTCTTTCTGTCATCTTTTCATGGAATTTCAGTGATCAGCTAAAACTTACTATCATCACAGCAGAGATCTTGATCTTTCCCCAGAAATTGATCACTTTTTCTGCCACAGCAAGGATGGTGGTGTCCCTTGCCTTTCTGTATGGTGGCTGCCATGCTTGACTCAGCTTCCTTCCTATGATGATTCACCCAAGACACATCTAAATCTTGCCACAAGTTTACATAACTCCTTTAAAATCTGACTTTTCCAAATTAAGAGAATTTTTGTCCAAGCTCTTAATTCTCTTGAATGCAAAATATGGTACACTAATGTACAATAAGTGCACTTAGTATTGTTCAGGCCACAGTGGATCTGACACAGCTCAGCATCGCTTTGCACAGAGTGACCTCTCATGGATAACACTTGCACTGTCAACAAGAGGAATAGTTCTCTCAGCTGGGTGTGGGAGTAGAGGAATAGTGACACTAATAACAAATTAGTAAAAATTCATGTTGGGACCAGATAATTTCTATTATTATAACATAATGAACCACCACAGCACCTCACCTAAGATTATTCTGTGCAATGCATTATTTTGGTGCACAGAGTAAATGATACTTCAAAAACAGAACAACTCAAGTAATAGAACTGTCGATGTGATGTTCATCATCACCAGGCTAATCAGCATGCAGAGCTTCAGAAGCAAGGGAAGATTCATTACAGACTGAGGCACAAAATCCTTCATTTCATACTTTATGGAATAGGTCAGTATTTTATTACCAAGCAGACCCTTCCCAGTCTCCTGCTCCTCTGCCATGGGCCCCTGCTGCAGGTGGCTCAGCACAGGCAGCTCCCTGTGCATGCTGTGTGTGCTGCATTATGACACACTGCAGATGTGACCACGTGGGCCTGCTGGAGCCGCTCTGCTGCCTCACTACACAGAGTCACTCACACACCCGACTCATCCACATCCGCTTCCATAGCATTTGCACATCCTAGAAGACATCTTGCCCTGGCAGGCTATCGTCAGAATGCACAGCAACAAAGGGTACAAGCTGAATTACAAATAAACCCCATAAATCCTATGCTATTTGCATTTAATTGCTCCGTGTTGTAATACATTTCTCTTTATTCTGACTAGTTGTCCTGCCTACTGCAGCATTTCCAGTACTGCATTGTGGGTTTGCTTTTTGCCTCGCCTGATTTGTACCATAATCTTGTTTAAAATCCTTTGAAACAAAATGCAATGCTCTACCAGAACCAGAATATTCAGTAAATTGCTGCCAGAAGGATGGAGAAAAATGCTTGACAACAGGTAATAAATTACATCCAGCAGTGAGGAAGGCATAAATTAGTCTCAGGTGCTGAATACTGACTTCTTGGCCCTGCACATCTGTAGCTGTGGGGACAGTTCTGATCCCAATGTATTGAGAACACAGTGCTTTCTTACCTCAGGTGTGCTCTGCTTGGCCTCAGAACACACACACCTTCTCCATAGCAGGACACAGAGAAAGAAGCCAAATCCTTCCAATTCTGCTGGCAAGATCTCCCATTCCTCCCCTTGTCAGGATGTGGTCTTGTTTGGTCCACAGGTAGAGCTCTGGTGTCAAAGAGCTGAATTCTGCTTTTCCCAGTAACTTAATTCTTAAGATTGTCAGTCATTTAGCACAATCTGATTTCCTGAAGTGTTTTTTCTTAATTAAAAGGACTAATTTTTTTCCAAAATCATTGCGATTTAAGTTTCTATATTTATTCAGATTAGTTAAGGTAGAAACAAACCCCAAATAGCCACTAAAAAGAGCAACACTGCATTATGCCTACAAGTTATTTATTACAAAAGTATATTCTTAAAGACCCTCCATAATTAAAATCCATTCTCTGGGAACTCAATCATAAAACCCAGATCAATGAGAAGTGAAAACCCATCTAAACCAGTATTGCACCAGAACAGAGTATTCATACTTCTTTTCCTTTACCATTGATCTTCCTCATGCAGAGTACAACCCTACAATGGAACATATTCTCTATGCTGAACAGATGGATTAACAGATTATTTGCATCAACCTAAAAGAAAACCCTCCCACTCAACACATGCTTAATTCCTTTGGCTAATGAGTTTTGGATTCTTTCCCCTCGTTGTGCTTTGTTTGTCTACATATGGAAAGGCCCCTTCAGGTGCAGAGCTCTGGTACTTTTCATCAGTTTAAAACACACAATCCAAGGCCTCCCACCAAGACAAAAAAGACAGACTGACCTGACCAGAGGATGAGATGATTTCTCTTCTTCATAACAACGATAGCAACATAGCTGAAAAGTGGTTGCCCTTCATTAGTTTTCTTTGAAAAGGTTAAGGTTCAACTCCTCTACTATCTATCCCCAGAGAAAAGATAAACAACTGAAATATGGGTTAGCTTTCAAAACCAGCCAATGAAGGAACCTGTAGTGTCAAACTGTACTACAAATCCTCATTCTTCACTGTAGTAACCAGGAGGAACACAGCATTTCTTCTACTGGGAGGTCTACCCATATTTAGTGGTGCAATTCAAAACAGCACGGGACCTGTGCAAGAGTTAACGCTGGTGGCACTGATAACCTGCTCCAGTTCCAGTCCTGTTCCCATCATCCAGAGGGTCTTTCTTCCTCCTCTGGTACTTTCCAGCAGTCCCTTCGCATAACCCAAGGGAAATTCAGATTCCCCCACTCCTCCTCCTGAAACAAGCACACCCCTGAGAGGATGTGTGCACTGACCTGACTCCTGACCTGCCTCAATCCCATGAAGTTCCTCCTGACCCACTGGTCTCTGCATGGAAATTGCACACTTATGGGCTGATGAGGAAAACAGGGAAGGCTTATTAGAGTTCTCTTCTGTTCCTCAGCAACCTAAGGTCAGTTCCTAAGCAGAAGGGGTTTTAATCAAGTCATTTTGGGTGATAACTTGCAGTGAGAGGCAAGACAAACAAGAACAACTCTGAAGGCATGCTCAACCAAGACATTACACAATTAAACACAACACGTAACCAAGTTCAATCTGTTAAACTACATGTTGTAATAAGGTGAAGTGACAAATATGGTAAGGCATCAATATTTTTGGGTGCTTTAATCAACCAAGAAGAATGTTTCATTCCCTCTTCTACTGATAAACCTCAGCTTTTTATATTGTATTAAACTTTACAAGACTAATGGTGTTTTCCTACGTATTACTAAAAACTAGAGTGGAGCAGGGTAATATTATAGGAGTAAAACCTCATGTGCATGAAATGGTTAATATCCAAAACCTTTGGAAAACAAGAAAACACAGTATAGTCCATAAAAGGAATCAAGACATGGCCACATGCTCAGGAAAACATCACTAGGATACACATTAGTTTGTGGTTTATCTGTTTGCCAGCTATACTTATATTTGAGTGTATTTTAATAATGGAAAAAAATTAAACACCAGGTTCCTTACATTTAGTTTTGAAATTCCTAATATGCATTAGGGCTTCCTGAAGCTATGCCTTTTAGTTGATTCCCTCGATCACATCCAAGGGAAAGATAACTCTGGAAAGATGCTGGTCTTTGAAATGCTGACAGTACTGAGGAACTGGTGAGATCTGGAATCACCACTGCTGCGTTAAGCACATGTCACCACCAGAGAGCAGCTGAGGATGTCCCTTAAGGGGAGGTATGTTTAAAAACTGACATAAAACCCCAGTGAGATTAAACTGGGCAGGACAACAAGTCCATGGTAAATTACAAAGTTTGCAGGAGGCGAAGGGAGAGGGAAGGGGAAGAACAGCAGGAAGAGAGAAAACAACCATTTCAGTATGAACTGCAGCACACAAAAAAGGAATTACGCGAAGACAGCAGTTTCAGTGCACAGGAGAGATGACATTTTAAAATAACTTTATTTTTGATCCTCTTTCAAAATCATGATTTAACATCGTCAGAAACGAAATAAGAAACTTAACCAGCATATTTAGTTTTAAAAGCATTTAATGACATCGCATATATTTAACAGATAGGGTAAAAGTCTAGAGGTACAGTTCGATACAACTGAAAGCCAGTTCCAGTACTACTCTCGACTACAGGCCCAGTCATTGAAAGTTCATTCCTATTAAATGTAATTTCTGATTGTGCAGTAAGATGAAAATCTTTTCATTACAATAGTTACAGTGACAGAGAAATGCACACTATGTATCAAATAGCAAGTAATGTAGCAAAATTATAACACACAGTGCTGCAGCTGACAAGCAAGTAACCATTTGAGTAACATTACTTTTCCAGTAAATGCTTCAGTTTCACTTTTACACTTATCAATGATTTTTAAGGGTTTATTATACATCTAGTCTTATTATACTTTGTACTAGAATTATCTGAAACATACAATATAATGTATTTCAGCAAAAAAAAAAAAAAAGAAAAAAAAAGAATTGGAAATTACAGATTATTTAAAACGGTATCAGCCTGCTCATGTGTCTTGTACACCAACATTCTCATCTGTCGTACTTGATGCAGAAAAGCTTCAGGTTGTGTTAATAACCAACGCCAGGGTAGAAATGGTTTGTCTGTAAGTTAATGCAAACCCGCACTCTGTTACGGCAAAGGTAATACACTATCATTTTAATAAAGGTTAGAATTGGAATGGGAGGCTCCACTAGTCAAGACTCAGCATAACAACCTCAGATGGGAGTGAACATGTTTGAGAGTTTGTACATTGGGCTTTGATGTGCACAGTAGATTCGAAAGCACCGCTGCCTTGCATACCAATAGCGCTAGGAGTGGGTTATTTTCCAAGACAGCCTCACAAAATTGAGGAACAGTTTAAATATTAAGATCTAATCTACATTAACTTCATTTAAAAAAAAAAAAAAAAACAAAACCAAAAACAAACCCCCCAAAACAAACCCCCAAAACCTGGTCCTTGCTCTCCTGCAGAAGCTGCCCAATGCACCTCATACGTTTGGAACTTTAGATTCTGTGTTTTTTTTTTTTGTTGGCTTTTTATTTTAAAATGCTCTATAAATAAAAAAATGTCAATCACATTGAGGAACATGAGGCACAGAGAGTAACGTATTGGTTCTGAGCTCGCATGCTGGAATTCCACTGGAACGGTCAGAGAAGTGCAGTGTGTGGAGATGGAGTTCACTTCTTTTTACCAAAAAGGCTGAATCTTTTCTCCTTGTCTTTCTCCTTGTCTTTCTCCCGCTTGCCAGGGCTGGACTCGCTGGTTATTGTGACGCTGGCAGGCAAGGTCTGGGCACGGCTGGAGGCTGGAGTGCTCTGGGTGGTCGGGGACACTTCGATTTTGTCAGAAGAGATAGCGGATGTGATGGCCTGAATCCACGTGTTCATCTCCTCCTTCAAGAAGCCCCAAAGGCAGAAAGCTGTTACAATCACGCACACTCTCTAGTTCGCTCAGCATTGTGAAGGGGAATAGAGAGAAGTGGGAAATAAAAGGAAACACAGTCCCTAACACATCACCTGGCACTTACTCCTCTGGTTAAACACCTGCAGTAGACATCTAGACGTTTTTATGTAGCTAAAAATCCCTGCTGCCCTGTGGTGCCAGTGGGGGCTTCTAAATCTACACATTACACACACATACTAGCAAGGCTGAAGACCAGGAAATTAAAGCGGGCCTCTGAGCTCCCAGCAGCTGATTTTTTCCTGTTGCACAACAGCAAAGATATCACATCAGTAAGAAACCATAAGGTAAACAAACTTACATCGTCTTTGGCTTGGAAGAGGTATTCATTGCCATCGGTCAATCTGCAAAGAAAACAACCACGGCAAACTTAGCTCAGTAGTAATCACATCGCTTCAATTCCTGCTTGTTTAGCTACTGTACACAATGAGCCTGAGACACACGGGCTTGTATGGGACAGTCCTGACACCTCCATGTACACAAATACACCCCAGCTACTCCTGGTTTGGTATCTCATGCTGTGACACAGAGGCAGCCGCACACACTCTGTGTGTGTTATGACATGAATGTTCTCCACTGTGCCAAGAAGCATGGCAGAGTTGCGACCTTCTGCAGCTGATGACTGCTGTTTCAGGCAGATCTCTTTTGCCATAGACAGGGTAAAAGTTCACTCAAGGCTTTCTTAAGAGAGAAGTCACAGACAACACTGAGAGCTTTTGTGGCATTTTGTAGGAACCTAGAAAATTCTGCAGCTGCTCTGCTGTCGTAGCTACTTGTGGTGACTCAAGATACTATAGTGTGCAGTAGTTATGAGTAGCGGCCTCTTCTCTTGCTGAAGGCTGGAGTCTCCCTTCTGTGCTGATTTTACTCAGATGATTTAACTGGGAGACGTTTAACAATGTATGTGAAGATACATGTTAATTAAAAACCAGACTGAATAACACCAGATCAGGTGAACAAGGAGGAGGCCGGGTGAGTGGGAGCTGTGCTGCAGGCTTCCGGATCTTTCCCCACAAAACCAAAGCATTTTAAATTCTCTTTATGAAATGAAATTAAGTATTAAACTGTAAAGCAAGAGTGCAGACAGACAGACAATAGGAAGAGTATCATTATGCCTTGCTTTTTTAAAACACTAAGAGCAGTATTTACATCATGCCCTCTAGAGATCAAACTGGACCTTCCTGTGAGAGGTCTGCCTGCACATCAGGTCTGCAAAGACCACAGCGTTTGTAGAAGAGAGCCTCTTGGATGTCTACAACATTCCCCTCTCAACATGGAGAGCCAGATTTGCCACGACCATTTGCTAGTGAACTCCTTGGGGACTCTCCTGATGAGGATGAGTAAAGGAAATACGCTATGTGTCTTTCCTTGAGAGGCCTGATGCTGGTGGCAGGGTACTGGGAAGAGAAGGGCAATTGATTTTTTTGCCTAACTTTGTATGTGGAACAGCATATCCTCACATTATCAGTTCAGAGATGCTTAAAATAGCCTACAGGATGAATCACGCAGCTGCAGGCCTGTCTTCAAGACAGCTAAATATTCCCTATATATTTGCTATAAAGCAAACTTCTCCAGATATGGATTCTATCCTCTCTAGAGGATTCCAGAAGGAAAAGCCTTGGTTTTTCTTAACCTTTGAACAACAAGTTCTTCACATACTTCAAATTGTAACGACATGTTCTAGACCTGATAATGTGATAGATGTCTTCAGTAGCATCCTAAGTTCACACTGAAAAGTTAAACAAGAGGCTTGATTCTGAGAAGAGCAGAACCACAAATATTAAGCTCTTTGCAATGAACTCCAGAGAGAGCAGCTGAAAAGCCCAGCATTGTAAATGCAGGCTCCTGACTTCAGGCATACACATCTGGTCTTGTCCCAGACACAATTAAAGTGCACTGGTTGTTTTGATACTGTTTTGTGCTGGATAAATAGACCACATTCTAGCATTGTGAAGAGCTTGTTAACAAAAGCAGATACTGCAGCTGATATCCATGATCAGTTCTTTGGCTGGATCCTCCTATGAATTTGCACAGTGATCACACCCATCACAACTTCTACTAACAGCAGGATGCTCCAGGGGGTTTACCTTAGCTTGAACACATGCTTTTTCTTCTTATAATCGACGGCTATTTCACAGACCGCTTCCTTCAAGCTGACAGGAATCTCATTGTGGTAGGGGATGCCAGAAGCAGCAGCTTTTGAATCCTTGTAGAAGCCCATCTCTTGATTGTTTATGACACAGTACACATTATGCCATGATCTTCAAGACACAGAAAACAACAGAAGTGTTTATAAATCTAATGCCCTTACTTGCAAAAGTGGAGAAACAAAACTCAATTACTTCTACAAGATAATGGGTGTGGGTTCAGTGTGAGGATGCGAATATGGCCTGCACTGTCCTGTGAACTGCAGACAGCAAATTCTCTCACAAAATCACAGCTTTGGGACAAAACCACTCACTTTGAGCCAGATGGAACAGAGATTTCCAGAGCTCCCTGTGATGGCACATTAGCATAGCCCAACAGTAGGAGGACTGTTTGGCAGACTGGGCAGTTTGCATACTCGGGAGAGACACTGACTGACCTTTCAATGACTCTGCTTTATTGTAGGAGGAATTCTCTTTGTGCTGCAAACTAATGAATGGATTGCATATGAGCAATGGATTGCTGGCTTGTTACAAATATTCTTGGTGGCAGCATCTGCCTCATTCTCTAATACAGCTATAAGAATCAATGATTACTAGAAACAAGAGTCCCTACATGTTAGTATTAGTGGCTGACACTGCCTCAGAGTAGCTCTCTGGTGTGAAAAGCTGAAGCTGAACAACAACCATGGTAGCACTGTACACATCTGTGGTCTGCACGCTACTTTACCTCCTACCGAATCCCTCCCATACTGGTGTGGTTCCCCACTTGCTAGTCAACATTTTCCTTGTCAGCCAAGCCATTAAATCTGGTTTCAAGAGCGCTCTCAGGTCAGGAAGGACCCCGGTCTGCTCTTCCAGTGCAGACAGAAACCTCAGCAGTTTTGCCTGTTTCGGAATGGCAGGATTGGGTCCTTAGGAATGGAATCGACTAAGGCACACAAATCATCTTCACCTGCTTTTCTCTTCTGCACAGCTTACAGAGTAGGTGGAAAGTGCTAATGTGCAAAGAGAAAATGTCAGAAGAATATGGACATTTCTAGTCTCACACCTACGTGTTTTTCTTTTCTTGAGAGCTCTGGAACCAAATCCCACTACTGCCACAAATTCACCATGTGAAGTGGGAAAATCACGGTATCTTTATGCCTCGGTTTCCCACCTTCCAAGTATGGCTAACACTGCTTTCTCCACCACATATCTTTAGTCCTTCATCAAATAAACCATTTAACCATGAACACAGTTCCTGTAACAGAAGCAGAAGCTTGAAAGGTCTTTAGGAGCTGTGAGAGGACAACAGCAGCAGGGACCACATTAACTGCTTTACATCTTGGTGGGTTCACATGAAGCAGTGAGGACTTTACCTGCTTGAGGCTTTCTTGCTGTGTGTCTCCCATTCATGCTTGCGATGTAAGAAGCCCTCCATCTGAGCTGAAGGCATCTCCTGTGTTTTGGCTGGCAGGGTAGCAGCAGTCTGGGCCTGAATGGCAGCCTTGGCTTTGCGGTCTGCCGTTGGAGATGGAACAGGACTGGATTCTTTTGAACTTGTCCTTTGTTCTGCAGCTCCATTGACCATTTCATTTGTATCTCCAGTTTCTGCCACCTAAGGAACAGTGAAGAAAATGTTCAGCTCAAAAACTCACAGCACTGGGGTATCTTGCAGTTAATCTGTTTCCCTGCACAATGTGGCTGTGTATAAACTTTGCCTGGAGAATGACAGGCCAATAAGTTCTTTCTCACACTCCATGGAGACACAGAAGGCCAAGGAAATTAGAAGGTAGGAATGGATTAGTACCCATTTTATAGGTGGAGAGATGGGAAAATAAGAGCAGCTAAACGTCAGTGTGAATTTTACTGTGCTTTGCTCTGCTGGTCAATTCATATTCTTTTGTATATTGTTATTCCTAAAATGAGAGCATTCAATTCTGTTGCCAAGTCCTCCAATGTTTGGGACAGTAACAGTCACACTTTCTGCAAACCTAGAGGAACAGTAGAAGTTATACACATCAGCCACCTTCAGTACATTTATGGCATTACTGGGGTATTAAAAGTCCATAAAAGGTATTTTAAGAGCCAGCAGAAAAATCGGTCAAAATTACCCAGGAGCATTTAGAGAAACTCGTGCAATTTATTTGTCTCTGTAAAAGCTCCTTTCCCCCTTTCCCCATTCCCCTCGGGACACAACAAAATCAAAACATGCAGGAATTAGAGAGATTACACCATGCATTTCATCTCCACCATCCCAGTTAGGATATTGGATCTTATAGAGACAAGGGAAATGAGGTCATGTGTCAATTTATCAAGGTCTGTTTCAGACTCGTGTTATTAGGTGGATTTGGATTGTTGTTAAAGGAACTGAAAACCACCACAGTCACACAACATCACACAGCTATTTACCCCCAAACAAAGACAGAACCAAGGCCTTGCCCATCACTTGCTTTGTTGATCGCGTTGCCTGGCGCACTGTGATCGAGATAGCCTAGAGAGCAGCCATGATTCCAGCAGCTCTGACTGGTCAAGCTGTCGACGTCTTCAGGAGCCATTCATCCCAAAATCATTTAAATTGGAATCCTAATGGCTATAAGCTTTTGAAATGCAGCTTGGTCCCAGTTTTTTGGTTTCTCTTGTACCATTACTTTGACATGTAGAGCCATAGGTAGCAGCTCAGGAGTTACACAACCAGTGTGTATTATCATTATTATTATTATTATTAGCAAGTTACTAAAGCTTAGTGCTGCTAATGCTCTAGTAGATTACAAACATTCTGGACTGTTTTTATGCAGACAAGCAGGTATCTGTGAATGGCACGATAATTAGACATTCCCACTTCTGCACACGGCCTGGACAATTCAAAAGCAGCCGAATTATGATGCAACAAACTAAATGTTGCCACTCTTTGCTAGAACTTCTCATACCTGCCAAGTAAATGTCATTGTACCTCCCATCTTTGAACCTCATATGTCGACCTAGGAAGAGCTAAGTGCCAACTTGCTACGAATATGGGAAGGGTTGGTTAACTGCCTTTAAGCAATCTAAATCTCCAGAGTACAGACACTACACCACTGAAACAGGGAAAGAATCACAGCTCACATTCCACTTCAGTCACTGCTATTTCACTCTGTTCTTAAAGACATGTAGCCTAGATTTGTAAGAGGGAACATCTGCTCTGCAGGGTTATCCAGTGGAAGCAAAAATGAATGACACTGCTTCTTCACAATTAGGATGAATCTAAGCTATCAAACCTCACTATTTGTATCCAAATCTCAAAATACAACAAACACGTTGCATTGATGGGGAGAAAGGGTAAATAAATAGATGAGCTGAAGATTATCCAAACACTGCCAGCACAGCTACTACAACATAAGGAGTGAAACAACCAACCAGTGATTCACCAAGAAAGCTCAATTGATCATCACCCATGCTGATCACTGGTGGCCAACAAGTCATGCCCAAGGCCAAGCCTTTCCAAAGCTTCCTGACCAGTGACAGTTCCTGGGCTTCAAACTCTGTTTTTCAACTGGCTGGATCCCCTCCGAGATACACAAACCCTTTGTTCCCAGCAATAAGGAATTACATGGACCACAGTAACTCATCTCAACAACTTGCATCAACTACCCACAACTAGCTGTTACCTAAACTGATGCTGAAAGTAGCATGTTTTCTGTAGTGATACCAGCAAGATGTGAAAATGCGACCGATTTGGGGGGCTTATAACCACTAATCTTCAGTAAACCAGACCAGTTTCTAACAGCAGGCACTGCACAGCTACTGAACGTGACTGAATGGGAAATAACATGTAATTCAGCACTGCAGTCTGCAACCCTGTGCTTTTAGAAGATAACTGCCAACTTTAATCACATCATCACACCTCTAACTTCTACTTAAAACGCTACTGATTGTAAAAGGGCTATGAAAAGCTTTTCTGAGGCTCTTTCAGGTTTTATTTCCTTTTCATGTGTTATCTACAATTAACAGAAAACAAGCAAAATAAATCTGGATCATAAACAGCTCTGCAAGAATGTGTCATGAAAAATAGAGAAAAAAAACAGGAGCTGAACAACCTTTAATGGAAACGTGCATTGGGCATGCAGAGACAACGCAACGGAGGACAAACATTAATAGCAAACTGTACTGTTACAACAAAACAGTTACCACAAACACGGACACAGTTTCCTTAATCACGACTAAGAGGTTAGTTGCAAGTGCTTTAGTGGCTAGAGACTACTTTTGAGATACTTAAATGGGGACTATAACATGCAACAAGACAGCTGGTGACAATGACTGGAGATATGCCCTCGGTGCCACATTATATTCAGTTCATCAAGCTAAGTCTCTGCACCAAAGCTTAAATAACAGAGATGTTATCTGCCTTTTTCAGATGCAAACAGATGACAGCCTTTCTATTGTTCTGGCCATTTAAAAAAGTACCATTTTAGTGTTTTAAGCCAGTAGCACAGGCTATAATAAAGAGATGAAATCTTAACTCTTCTAGTGCTTACGATGATGACCTGAATCGATGACTTAACTAGTTTTTCTTCATCATAAAGTATAATTTTCATGTATAAGTGTACTAACACAAGGAAAAAACAGTATCTATAGAAATTACTTGTACAGACTACTTTATAGGCAGAAGATGTCTGAAGGCTTCCCAGATGGTGGAGTCTGAAGCTACAGCTATACTGCTCTGAGAACTGTCACACTCTTACAGGCACAGAGAGCCAGCACTGGTGTGGGTAGTCACCAGATCATCTGCATAAATCTACATGGAGTTTTTAAAAGCATTAAGAAGCTCTATGTTGTTATCCTGACAAAAGAAAAAAACACATGCATCATGAAGTGGAAAGACAAGTTACAGCAAAAGTACAATCACTGAAGCACACCCTTTCAATCACCTTCCTTGCTCTGCAAGCTCAGCCAATACAGAACAATTCAGCTGCACTGCTCAGCTAGTTGGCAGAAGTTGAAATTCTGATCAAGAGCAGCATTATCTTGTGCCTCAAATCAGAGATAATACAAAATAAATACACAGCTGTGGACACCTGATGTGTTGCAACATGAGGTTCAGTGGACTGAGCTAAAGAGTTCTTATGGAAGACTCAAGTGCAGATGGCGATGATGAACACGGAAATGTGTTATGTATCATGTCATAAAATAAAAACTAACATAAGAAAGAAGCAAAGAGGGGATGTGTAAGGCTGTGGTAACAAAGATGATGATGATAATCTGGGGTGTGCTTGCAGGCCACCTCATGTTCCTTGCTACAACTCTGTATAGTGTCATGAACATTAGAAGGTACAACAGAGAGCTCACTCCATAATTTAATAGTAAAGATGAACCAAAAGGCTTTATTTAAAGAAAGAAAAAGGCAGGACTGCTTTGCATCCTAGAGCACTGACAGAGCCTGTGTGCAGACCCAAAGTAACTGGGCTGGGCACCTGAAAGATAAACTTATGCTGAAAGGCATTTCCTCCCGGAGCCCTACGCTGGGACCCACGTTTCCTTTGCGGTACTGGCGAGAGCTCTAAACCCCACTGGTCTGAGCCTGCCAGGCGCCTTTCCTGCACTTAACACCCCTCAGAGACAGCCTCAGGAACAGAAGGAAAAGAAGTGTCATTTTTCTCACCACCTCAAGCAGGAGCTGAAACAAGGAGGCTTTGCAGAAAGGCAACAGAGAGGTAGGTGCTCAACTACTGTGTTCTGTTAACTATATATACATAGGTACTGGTATTTGTATGGCTGCACATGAAGATTATTGGCATGTAACCCGACTCCCCTATCAAGAAGGAATGAGCAAGGCATGGACCATTCAGCCTACATCCATAGAGAATCAAGAGCTGGGATCTTAGACCAATGTGTTTTATTTGGGTTTTAAAGAAAAGCATCACAACCTGTCCATAGGGGTCTGTCTGCACCCTGCTCTCATTTATACCTCTGCTTCCCTAGTGTCAGTAAATTGAATTGCTCTAAATTGGACAGGACCAAGGCAAAACAGGGCCCCAGAATAGCTATTCAGAAAGATCACAACTCTTCAGGAGGACTAAATACCAAATAAATCTAATTTTTCACGGTTTATTTCACGTTTAGTTTTCTCTGCAGTCAATGAGCCCAATTCTGCGTGGAATGTTACACAACTAACCTTAAGGCTTTTATTTGTCAATAGTTACAGCTCTCCCGTCCCCCCCAGCCTCTCCTGCTGAGCTCACTTGCAGGGGTAATCTTTGGCCTTGTAAAGAACTCGCTTGCTAATGCAGCTGATTTAATAACGTTGCCGTGCTGAAACCTGTTAGTATAACTCGATGCGTCATACCTGTCAGGTTCTAGTTCTCTTCTTCATTATGATGTAATTTCATTAAATCTCAATTACTCATATAAAGGACGCTTTTGCTGGAAAATCTTAATACTATTAGCAACATGAAAAACTCAACAGTAAATAACATGAAATAAATGTGTCACCTTAAAGCAACTGAGTGTCAGTGGGGAGATTCAAATAAACAAAGAGGAAAGTGAAGCAAATATATCTCCAAGGGGCTGCTAATTCAATAAAAGTCAACTGATGGGAAGGAAGAGAAAAGCAGCAGGGAAATCTGAAGCCAAAAGAGGAAACCAGTACCAGTAAACCATACTGACAAAAAAGGTGTCTTTTGCTGCAAAGGATTCTGTACGTCACAGTCCAGACCACGATCGGTCATTGGCTGTCCGTCTGCTAATAAAGTTTTTGTAGTTTTGGTAGGTTTGGGAGCGGTAACTAACCCGTGGAGATTCCTGGTCTGACGGCAAACCGTTCTGGGAAACCTGCTCTCCTTTTGTCCCATCCCTGTTGCGAGAGAGAAGAACGAACAGACACTGTATTACGTTCTTGAACAGCACCCATCTCTTTCACCAAAGTGACATTTTCCCCCTGACTGGGGCACTCCTTGGAAGTTCCAGCCAGTTCTAAAGTCCTCAGGCCCAACTGAATAAATCCAGTGTTACGGGAGGTCAAAATGGACTTTCCTGTCAGTTACCTTACAAAGAAGCCTACTCCTATCCCATAAGTAATTTTATAAATGTTAATGTTCCATGGACGTGGCTTGAAATCTATTTGTGACTGATGCTCACCCAAGAGGAAAGCCAAGACGTTCATAAACTTTAATCCATAACACAGAAGCTGTAAAAGCACCTTTCTTACTCTAGGGCCTGGTACACCTCAGCAGCTGTAACACTGCATCACGATGAAAACATGGAACATTCCATTAAGGAGAGAATCCCGGGCTCTGAGAAAAGTCTTGTCCCCATAAACCACCACATCTTTTAATGGGGGACACATTCTAAAACCATACAACCCCAGACTCTCCTTTTACAACACATCCCCAGCCTGAGAAGTCTGTCTGAGAACACAGTTCAGCTTCCCACATCCCAGCTTACCATTGCTGCTGGGAGTCTGCATCCTCGGCAACCTTTGGGCTGGGCTCTGGAGTGGGAGGCTGTCTCTTCCTCTCCTCTTCCTCTTGCTGTCGACGTACTTCCAGCAGTTCCAACTGAGAAATGGAACATTTTGGTGCATTTAAAAGCTCTGCTCATTTTTCAGGGGCATTTCTAGGAACTAAAAATAACTCCACATTTTTTTGAACATTAATGAAACTCAGGTTAAGTGGAATCAAATTTGAAGGCATCCGTCTCGCACGGTATTAGTCACGTGAAGTTTGTTGCACTGAATTTGTCAGTAAAGGCCCACAGTATCAGAGCCCTTACCATCAAGTGGAGTGCCTGGGCATCAGTTCATCACTGTCTATTCCTTTCTCATTCACTCTATTAGAACCCAGACAAAGGAGGAAGCAGCCCAAGCTATCAAAACACTGACAAGTGACATCCTCTTGTGTGCCTCCCATGCACAGAAACAATCCAAATCTCAGAAATCAACCACCTCAATAGAAGCAGCCTGGTTTTGAAGATGCTGAGCAACTCCAGCCCATTCTGTCTGCAGCTGTGATGCTCAGTGGCTGTGAGAAATCAAACCACTTCAATCCTGGTGTCTAAAGTAGAATTCTTCTCCGAAGATGGCAACATACTCTCCAGGCCTTAATTACTGACACTGCAGCTGCACTCTGAGTGCTTGGGGCTTCTTCACTTCTTATGTCTTCCCAGGGGATAATACAGCCTTGTACTGGGACAGTCAAAACACAACAAGCATTGCTGTCAACCCCCATCCCCATCAGTGTCTCCTCACATCGTCATCTTTAACCAAAAATCATGCTGAATGTTTGTATCTGGGTCTTCTTCACATAGAATCCCCCTTCACTTTTATACCAGCACAACCTGTATGGCAGGGGGCTGGAGCAAAATGCTTCTGGATCAGCACTCCTGGGTCCAAGACACGTCTTCTGACTACTGAGGCCGTTTGTCATTAAAGCTTTTCCCTTTCAGGTTGCTGAGTTTAAATTAACCAGAGAGGGGTTTAGTACTGTGGGGAACACGAAACTTCAGCCTGAGGTTGATCACCAAACTGAGATTAAGGTGGTGATGCCAGGGGTTAATCCAACCAACCAGCTGGCACCAAACCAAAGGGGAATGGCCACAGAAGTTGCTCTCCCCCTCACTCACCGTGGTCAGTCGCTCCAGCGCCGCGAACCTCTCATCCCAGGTAGCTGCGGACTTCTCAAAGGCTTCGTGCCGCTTGATCAGCTTTTCCACCTCATCAACACTCTGGCCTATTTCACGGCTAGAGAGGTAGGGCTCCTGCCCCAGCAGCCAAGCCTCAGCCACACTCGCGTCTCTGGAGAACTGGTGTACCTCCAAAACTGGGCAAAGAAGGACAGGAATCAGCGCCATTCATGTCACAAACTGCACGGAAAGGCAGGAGGCATCTTCTGCATATACTTAAACACAGCTCAGGGAAAAAGTAAATGCATTTGGACAAGTATTGTCCTTAACTAAGCTCTCTGAAATCAGTCACTTTAAAGGCAGAAATTTAACCTGTTGGCTTTGCTTTGAGGAAAACTGATAGTGACGCCCCACCTTCCTTGCTTCTACAGACTACATTACAGGGGGGCTGGACTGGATGACCTCTGAAGGTCCCTTCCAACCCAGACTATTCTGGGATTCTATGATATTGCAAGCTCAGCGTTTTGTTCTCGTTCTGACCTGCTGTAGCCTACTAGCTTCAGAGTACAAAGTCTGTTATCTGCTGGTTCTCTTCCCCGACCGCCCTGTCTACAGCAGAGCTGCAGCAGACTGCAGTAGTTGCAGGCTGTAGTTCCCTTTAGCAAGTGCTGTTTCTGTCCTTGACACTTGACTACAGTGTTACAGTTCCAGGTTTCCTTCCTTTTCTGTCTTCACACCTGAAAAATACACTTCCGCTGCTTTTGTGAACAGGATGAAGCACCTTTGATGAATAACATGGTAAAACCACCCAACCTGAGGGACAACTGCCCATGTCAGTGCATTTCCTAAAGCCTCCAGAGGCCCAGACGCACATAGACTCAGCAGCCCAGAACCCCACAAAATGACTACATGCCACTGTATGTTTTGGGATCCTGGACAACTGCCTGCTGCAAAGGCTCCAGTCCGTATATCAGATGGGGATCATCTTGTTAAGAGTACCAGAACTGGGCTCTGGTTGCTGGTGTGAAGCCTGCAAAACCCTGCAGTGTTTCAAAGGACACTGTTTGTCAGTGAAGTGCTCACCAACATTCTAGCCTCTTGGATAACACAGATAACACGTTATACGCATAAGGTAGCAGGGTTTTACTTCTCCCTGTTTTTCAGTAGTGCCTCCTTTGTAGCAACCCAGTTGGAATGTGACACCTGCAAAACACAGTGGCTGTTTCACCTCGCTCCAAATTCGATCATACAGAGCAAGCCCTGTGCTGCAGGTTTCTTGGTTTCAAATTCTCCTCTATTTTACAATCCCCAGGTGAGAATCATGCTGTCATCACAGGACAAACACACCTTCCAGCACTGTTATTAGGAAAGCAAGGACCTGCAGGTATTTTCCACACTCAAGAAGACATAGGGAAGTGAGAGTAAGACACATCCCTGCCCAAAAGAAACCCAAGCACATCCTTACTCAGTCTCAGCCACTCCCATCTGTCTTCCCATTTGTCGATCATTTCTTTTCTCTTCTCTGTCAGCTGCAGCAGCTTCTCCTTGATCTGGATGGAGAGGAGAGAGCAGGACCATTACCCAAGCACAGGCTCACCCACCACACCATGCAAGCCCTTACCTCCGACACAAGGCAAAAGACATTGTGCTGGAGTGTCAGGAAGTGACTTAACCACGCAGACAACAGCTGCTTTTCCCCTCCAAGTATAAATAAATATGACATTTGCATTGAAATACCGCATTTGCATAAGCATCCGGTGTCTGTTCAAACCCACAGTGCTAGGAGTAGTTGATCAAAGAAAGTGTAACAGGCAAACAAATCGAACTGGTGCAATCCTGTATTGTAGCTCCTGCTCCTGTACCAGCAGGTAATGCAAGATGTGCTGCTCAGGGATGCTACAGGAAGCCTGCAGGTACTGTGCTAACAGCACTGACGTGCAGCAAACACCCCAGGTTATTCTCAGGGTGAATACTGGCTCCCACAGCCTCCCCGTGTCTGTGCAGATGTTCCCAGGGATACTCCACAGCATCCTCTGTATGTGATGCAGACACAGACAGCATTACCTCCCTGAGTGGGCAGTATCTAACAACATTCAACTTCCTCCTTCCATCAAAGGGAGGCAGGAAGAGACACAGGTCAAGCCTCTATCCTCTGGCCTAGCCAAATCAGAACATAAATCAAGACCTTAAGTTGGAAGCGTTTGCCTCTTAATATTCCCTGGATTTACTCCCTATGATAAGCTTTTTCCTGCCCCTTCCCCTAGGAGGCCTCTTCCAGCTCCCCTGTACAAGAAGAAGATCTCTGCTCTTGCTCAGGGAAGTCACCTTTCCCAACACAGACATCCCAGAGCTTTCTCTATGCACAACTGAACGCAAACAGCTTCCTTGTACTTCCTGGCCTGAAAACGATACTCCAAATTTAGGTGCCATCTCTGCTACCCAACCTGAACGCACAGAGTTAAATTACACACTAATTTCCTAACAGCAAAGAAGTGCAACAGTCCCTGGAGTAAATTACAAACAGCTTATTCATCTGTAGGTTACACAACACCAGTTTCTCCAGCTGAAACCAGGCAGCTCACTGCAATGGTTGGGTGTTCAGCAAGCACAGTACCTCCTCTGATGCATAGTGCTTCCTTGCCAGAAGAGATTTGCCGAGCTCGATGCAGGTAGTGAAGCTGTCATTCCGGGCATCGATTTCTGCTTTGATTCCCTGGTGATTGTTCATTAGGAGTTCAACAGATGAAACGTCCCTGAAATGATCAGTCCAGGGCTCAGAATCATGCAGCACAGATTGAACAGTTGTTACACTTACAAACAGCTAGCACACAACTGTTCAACAAGAATATCAATTCCTAGACTGTGTCTGCAGCTCAGGAAGCAGAATTGCTGTATAGAGACAGGCTGAGAACATTGGGGCTGCTCAGCCTGGAGAAGAGAAGCTGTGTGGAGACCTCAGAGCAGCTTCCAGTGTCTGAAGGGGGCTGCAAGGATGCTCGAGAGGGGCTCTTCATCAGGGACTGTAGCAGCAGGACATGAAGTTATGAGTTAAAACTTAAACAGGGGAAATGTGGGTTAGCTATAAGGAAGAAATTCTTAATTGTGAGGGTGGTGAGGCCCTGGCACAGGCTACCCAAGGAACTGCCCCTGACAGTGTTAAAGGCCAGGCTGGTGCTTGGAGCAAGCTGCTCTAGTGGAAGGTATTCCTGCACGTGGCAGGGGGTTGGAACTGGATGAGCTTTAAGGTCCCTTCCAACCCAAACTAGGCTGGGGTTCTATGAAATGTTCCTCAACTGACCTGCAGCCTTATCTTCTAATGGAGAAGAGATCCTTCACATACCTTGGCTTTTCCTGGGCTTCTATCTGTCGGATAACATCTTCCATCCAAAGCATGAGATCACGAACCATGCTGAAGAAGCGGAATTTGTCTCCTGTATCCACCAGCCTCACCCTGCGGCCTTCACAGGCATCCAGCAGTGATTTCCATGCTTCCAGGACTTCGTTTTCCCTCTTCTGGATGTCATCAGCTTTGTCTCCAGCGTAGGCAGCCTGAAGGCGTGCAGCATCCTCCTGCAGTTGTCTCACCTGGGGTTTTTATGGGAGACAAATGCATCAGCCTGTGAACACCTATATGGGGACATGTGAGCTGCTAGTTCAGCTTTCTGAAGTCATTGCAAATACACAGAAGCCTGAAAAGGTTTGTATATCCCCAGGAGAATATTTCTTAGAGAAGACTGTGGGGTCAAGGGGCCCCCAAATAGCAAAGCTTTGTCACTGCCAAAACGGGTGCAAAGAGAGGTTGATTGTTAAATGTCAGGGCACAGGGGACCATTCTCATCATCATCAGTTTTCCTTCCTCTCACACAAATGACAATGCACCACTCCGGCCCCCTGTATCAAAGCCACTGCTCTACCTGCAGAGACAACTTGTCAAAAATGGAGATAATGCCTTCAAAGACAAGACAACTGGGAAATCCAAAGACCCTCCAACTGTCAGAAATCTATTTTCCTTTCAAACACTGTCTTGGGAATTCAAATGCTATTTCTTGACTGTTTCAAATACTTTTCAAGGCAAGAAACATTCTATTAGCTCTTATCGAATAATGTTTTCTTTTACTTTTGAACACAATAAAAACACCTTTTAGCTACAGTCACAGAGATGAGGCCAATATCATAATGATCCATCTTGATGCTCAAGCTGTTCCACCCAAACCCAATCCTAAGTGCGTCCACCACAGCTTTGTGCTATGATTACATATTCCTCCATTTAAGTCTTGATTATAATTACCTTTTGGAGAGGCTGGGATTGGTGTTTTGTGAATGTCTCCCATTTTATGTATAAAATCTACAGCTGCTGAAAGCAAACCACTTGGAAAATCAAATGCTGGCTATATCCCCTTTATTCTAGTGTAAACAGCTATTTAATTGCAACATAATCAAGAACTGGCAGGCAGCTGGTCATAAAAGCTATCTTTTCCTACTGGGATAAATGCAGCCAGTCGCAATTCCTCCATTCCTTAAGCAACTTGTTCCCTTCCAAGACTCTCATTGTGGCAGCTTGAACATGGGGTTTTGGTTTAGAAATCCCCTGTGTCTGCATGAGCTGCTGCCACCTTCTATTTAACATAGTTGGGCTTCAAAAGATGCAGAATGAGATCAAGCATAGCTGGTTTTAAGTATCTCAGCCTGGACTATGTACCTGAAATCCCTTCAGACTGCTGTTGGAAGCACCATGACAAGCAATAATTAAGCCAGAATGCCCAGATTCATAGGAGTCAGAAGGTCTCTATGGAGGTCCCAGACTCCCTTTGCCTCTCAGAAAGGACAGAAAAGGATTTGGCTGAGGCTTACTTTAAACAAAACCAAACCAAACCTAAAACCCCAAACCAACCAACCACATAAAACAAACCCCCAAACCAACCAACAAACAAATCCAAACCCCAACCAGGCTTACACATCCCTTCATATTTGCCCCTGCCCTCCAAGTATCCTTTGGAACAACAACTCTCCCATGGGGCAGGATAGCTGTGTCTTGCATTCACCACGATGAGGTGCAGGCACATCTGAGGTGGCTTCCAGCACAGTTAACGTAACACCCAGGAAGAATGTTAAGGACAGAAAAATGTGAAACCTGTATTTCATATTACCTCTGGTATATCAACAATTCTTCACAGATTTAGGATGTGTTCTATGTCTTCACTAAAGTGACAATATGTTGAATCAAACAAACACCTTTTCCTTCAAATATAAGCTATTTTCCAGTCATATCAGCCACACAGTGTTCTGGTGGTTGGCAATCCAAGCAAGGCCCTCTGAGATTACCCTCGTGCCTCTCCATCCCCTCCTCCCAAGCACGCAGCAAGCTCAGACTGCCCGGAGCCGCTTTGCTTTTAAGTCAATACAGAAGTTCTCTGCCTTTATGGTTTCCTCTTCAATCAAGGGCAGGAAATGGAATAACGTTCAACAGTTACCTACAGGCTCAGACATCTGTGTGCTTAGAGATTCCTATTTGGGATAAACTAATTAACCTAATGCAATGACAGAGAAGCAGGAAGACAGACAAGGAAACGAGGCAGGTGAGGCTGTTCCCACAGAAACACACTTGAGAAGAGGCTGTCTCCAAGCCGTGGAGGAGCCACGAGCAAGGGCAGAACTCTGCAGCTCAGGTTCCTGTACCCACCACCAGTACCGCTGACTGGCTACACACCTGGGTGCCAAGTGCCTGGATGTCATGCTCAAACGTTGTGTGCATTCTCTGTAGTGTTTCCACTGTATTTTGGTCTCTACCAAGCTCTTCCGGCAGTTTCTTATGTTTGTCTTGAATACGTCCCAAGATCTCCTTGGCATCGTGGTAAAATTTGTGCAGTTCATAAGAGGCTGCTAGGATTTGTGTTCTTGTGTCAATGAGCTCCAGCAGATCTGCCCAGGCCTCATTGAGTCCATCCTTCCACTCTGCGATGGTCGCAGCATCCGAGTGTCCAGAGTTGATGAGTTCATCCGCCATGTGGTTGACGGTGTCGACACGCTCCTGTCCAATGTTCCCAGTGTCCCGGGCAAATTCACGGAACCGCTCCTGGAGCATCTGAAACACAAAGGAAGAGGCTCATGCAGTGCTGTAATTACACCCTGACCTGAGCAAACCAGCCAGCCACCCATTTATAGTAACTATCTACTGTGTGCTGCACCCAGAAATGGAAGGTCAACCTGCAGCCACGTCCAAAGAACTGCAAGGTCCACATGAACTATCACGTGAACTTTCATGTGCTCTCCTACGAGGGAAGGCTGAGAGAGCTGGGGTTGTTCATCCTGAAAAGAATACTCCAGGGAGACTTTTACTGTGGCCTTTCAGTACTTAAAAGGGGCTATAAGAAGGATGGGGAGAGACTTTTTAGCAGGGCCCATAGCGACAGGACAAGGGGAGGCTGAGGCTGGACTTGAGGAAGAACTTCTTTACAATGAGGGTGTTAAGACAGTGACACAGGTTGCCCAGAGAGGTGATGGATGGTCCCTGGAGACATTCCAGGCCAGGCTGGATGTGGTTCTAAGCAAACTGATCTAGCTGAAGATGTCCCTGCTCATTGCAGGGAGCTGGGCTGGGTGAGCTGTGAAGGTCCCTCGCAGCCCAAAGCATCCTATGGTTCTAACTTACCGTTACGTGTTCGTAATCCTGTCCCAGCTCATGGGATCCTGCCACCACCTCCCTTTCAGCAATCCACTGCTCCAGGTCATCCACCTCGCGGTTCAGCTGGAACAGCCTGTGCCTCTCATCCAGCTTGCCCCGTCTCTCTTCAGCCAGGTCCTTCAGGCCTGCGTACAGCTTGTCCACCTTGGACTGGCGCATGCTGATACGCTCACTACAAGAAAGCAAAGAGCATAGAGTCCTCATTGTCTTATAGACAAAAGGAAAATCCTACATGGAATAAAAATCACTTGGGGTGTTTACCCCATAGAGCACTGCTGCACGCATGGGTTTGTCTCAGACACACTGGATCAATCCTCTGCTGGCCCAGCTGACTAGAAAACATCTCTGCCAGGTACCTATAACCCTCTTGGCTTTACAGAGTGAAGCTGGAACCAAGGTCTCCTTTTATTTGGCCACAGATCCTCTCAAGATCCCAGGCAGGATGTGAGCTGCTGAGGCAGGCAGCATTGCATCGTCATCTAAATTCTGCTTCAGAGTTCAGAAGCACCCATGGGCTTACTCCCCAAAGCTCAGCATTTCCATTAATCAGAAGTGATTCCTAGTTCTACTGGTCCTATCTTTTGCCTATAATTTCCCTGAGCCACAAAGCCCTGTCAAACTGCCTTCCCTCTGCCTTGTAAAGCTGATTGTGTTAGTCCAGTACTCGGTCAGCTCAGCCAGGAAACCTGCTCTCATCAGACATTATCATGACCACAAGAGAGTGCTTTTGAGCTAAATAACCATCTTCCCCCAGAGGCAGAACTGTCTGTCCCAAGACAGTCCTATCCCATCTTCCTGTCTGTGAAGCTTCATAGTCAAACCAGCCTTGCAGTCAAAGCCAATGGAGAATTCTGTTCACTCAGCTGCAGCTCTTAGAGCAGAACAGTTCTTCAGCTTCCTGAATTCTTCCACAGGGAAAGGCCACTTAGGAAAGTTGAGATAAATTCACCACAACCAAGATGTTAATGTGTCCATGCGTGAGATCCCAGTCTGCGATGCTACTGGGATCTCCAAGAGAGGAGGCAGAGCTGGGGGAGCACTGTGCTAACACAGAGAGACAAATAACTGTGACCCTTGGGCGGGACATAGAAATTGGTTGAAAGAGTGAATATGGGCCCCTGCCTCTGAGGATTGCTACAGCTCCATTAGGTTCAGCAGTGCTGGGCCAGGCTGTGTAAAGGGTACCATAGACCCTTACTGAGGGTGTCTGCTACCTTCCATCAGCTGTCCCTGTTCAGGACCCTGACTCTGGCCAAATCAGGACGGCCCAACGTACATCTTGAGCTGAGCAAGGCTGAACTTCTCCTCCTCTGTACGCTCTTCTGAGCAACTTACTCTTTGCTGTAGCCTTTGTGTGTCAGAACAACCCAATGAAGGGACTGAACTCGTGAAAGAGGCCATGATCCAATTCAAAATGGCAGTTGATACCTTTCTGGGTGATTATCTGCCACCAAAGTTCTGCTGGTCTTTGAAAGCTGGTGCACGGTTTCAGCATAGTCTTCTACAGCTTGTTCCAAAATCTGGTGCTTCTTCAGCATGGACACGGCACTCTGCTCATCCTGGAACGGTGACAGTGACAGCTGAGCCCCAAAGACACCACACAGCAAGTTCTACTTGGTGTGAGAGCAAAACAGTGGCAGCCAGAAACAATGACAAAGAGCTGCTCCCAAGTACAGCTTGAAGACAAGTTGTTCTGACAATGGTATATTAATAGCTGAGTTCACAGCAAATGGTACCCACAGAAAGCAAAAGGAACAAGTGAAAGAGTGAAGGCACCAACCCCTCTGGGATGCAGAACAGAATTACATCAGCTGTGCACTGAGCATGCTGAATTTCCCCTTCTGTGAGGCTCTTTGTGTGTTTACACAACACTGGTGATTGTGCAGGGCTCGGAAAAAGGGAACAGTTTTAGGCACGCCGCTTGTCAGGCGGCGCAGCAACAGCCTGGGTCTGGGAAAAGAAGCCCTACGGGGCCTTTGCCAAAGGATTCTCCAGCAAAGAGCCTGGAGAAATTCCCATCAGAGCTTTCTATGCATTGTCATGAGTAAGGAAAACAACCCCCAGCTCCGGGTGTTAACTGGTACGGTCAATAAGCCCTTTCATTACCGTATTTTGTGCAATGAACTATTTGCATTGGTGTCCTTTTTATCTGCATCGTTAAGATCTAAAAACCAAACTCCTTTTTGACTGCAGACTGAACACCCATGGGATGTGCTATACTGACACGAAGCTGAGTTTAATTTTATCAGGCAATGAACGCGGTGCATTCACCCAAATAACAAATAAGACATCACACTGACACCTCCCTGAAAAACAGGAGTTCATTTACTCTTTGCTATGGTCTGGTGCTGTTCTGATTTCAAGCCACTGGGAGCAAAGGCTGATGGCTGGCGGCACCCGCTGACTGATCATCAGGCCCTGTTTCACAGACTGGTGATTGTGTTGTTCCCAGTGACTCGAAATTACCACATACCTTGTCCTAACTGGGCTGTACTGGGACTGGGAACTCTGCCCTCACAGCACAGGAAGGCATGTGGTTGCCACGGAGGCACAGAATAGTCGGGTTGGAAAGGACCTTAAGAGCATCCAGTTCCAACCCCCTGCCATGCACAGGGACACCACATACATCCACAGTCTCAGCCTGAGGATGCTTCCCTGACTCAGCACATCAAGGCCTCCCTCCTCACTACCAGAGATGTCATAACAGATACAAGAGATGATCACTTGAGCTTCCACAAGGGAATTAAATCTGTTTATGTTCCATTGCATTAGTGATGGATTAAATTATGTCACCTCCCTCCCTCTAGCTAAGCAATTAAACCCTAACTAGCGCTGCTTCAGAGCTGCTCACCTTGGCTTTCTCTTCTGACATCATGTAGAGCTCCTGCTCACTCATCCAGGCCTCAGCCTCGGCAGCATCGAAGTAATATTGCTGTGCTCTGTGAGACTCCTCCAGGCGCTTGTGGCGCTTCTCTGTCTCCTCGATGAGGAGGTTCCAGAGCTGCTTCAGGTCTGCAAGCCTCTGCTGGATCACCTCAGCATTAGGGCTGCTCTCTGTGATGATGTTTTGACTCCTCTCAAAGATGTCATCAATGCGAGGCTGATGTCCCTGGATTTCTTTCTGAAGGGTCTGTAAGGGGAGGAAAGCAGATGGATGGGACACTGCACCAAGCTAAAAGGAAGCAGCAGTCAGGGGTCTTAGCTCCTGAGGGGCAGCAGAACATGTACCATCAGTTCATGCGGAGAAACTGGGGCCCCCCTGAACATAAAATCATGGGATCCCAGAACGGTTTGGGTTGAAAAGGATCATCCAGTTCCAACCCCCTGCAACGGGAAGGGACACCTTCCACTAGAGCAGGTTGCTCCAAGGCCCATCCAACCTGTTCTGGAGCACTGCCAGGGATGGGGCATTTACAGCTTCCTTGGTCAGCCTATTCCAGTGTCTCACCACCCTCATAGTGAAGAGTTCCTTCCTTATATCTAACCTAAACCCATGCCACCACCCGATCATCACCCCACAGCCCATCACCACTGAAGCACCCACCATTTATCCCAAGCCTTTCCTTCCTGAGCTAAGGAAGCTCTAAGGAGAAGTAAGAGGTATGGAGCTGTAACAGCACCTACTTACCTGGTTTTTCTTTATGAGTAGCTGCACAGTCTGGAGGTTGTGTCCATGATCTGTTGATGTAGCTATGGGCATCCTCTCCCCAACCCACAACTGAAAGTAAGAGAAGAAGAACACATGTTATTGCAAGTGACCCCAGGGCAGCAGAGAGACGCTGTGCAAAAAGCAGCATTACTCAAACACACCACGAAACTCATGATCAAAAGCTTTCTCCTGTGACAGCTCTGCAGCAGGCTCGGACATTTTCCTATTGTCTGGGGAACTGGATTGCTTTCATACTCACAATTTCATCTTCCACATCCCGGTTGAACTGGTGGATCTCTTTGGAAGCCAGCAGGTTTGCCTTCCTTTCATTCAAAGGCTCCAGCAACTCCAAAAACTTCTTCTCTACAGTAAGGCGCTTGCCATCCACTTCATCTGTGCTCTTCCCTTCTTGACTCAACGCCCTTGCCTGGCTTTGCAGCTCCTCAATCTCCTTCTTACGAACATCCATTTGATTTTCTAGCATCTAAACAGAAACACAGCAAAAAGGTCCTGAAAACTGGGGTAAAAGTGGTTGATATGACAAGGGTACGTCAACAGCTTCATAAGAAGGAAGAACAGAAGCTTCTTAGTCAGGGTTTACCACATTAATCATTACTGCAGCATTCATACTGCAAGGAATGTGGATTAAACATCGATCCACAACTGTGGGCAGCTGCTGAGAGCCCTCAGTTATCCCTGCTTGTGCAAATGGTGGATTTGCCCAATGATGGAGCTGAATCTCATCTCTTGGTCCTTCACAGGTCATGCTCAACAACTCTGGAGCACAGCTGATTGCGTCCAACAGCTTCAGTGCTCCCTGCTGTCCTCACTACTCCCTACTGCCTTTACAGCAGGGAACAGAGATTGACAGCTTTGGCCAAGTCTGAATCGCAGAGAGGGAATGACCTCTAGAGGACTACAGCAGGAGACAGAACAGAGATACTAATGTGGGGAAACAGCAGTACGAGGCAGAGATTGTACCAAGAAATAGGTATCTGATTTGCTTCTGGTTCTTCTTCAAGGCACACGAAACAACAGGGAGAAAAAAAAGCAAATCAGTCCTTTTATAAACGGAAAGGATCCCCGATCCGCTCCTTTGAGCACAGCTATCTGCTGCCTGCCCTCTCTGCAACCTGCGCTCCATTTACCTGCTGCTTCTTCAACAGGATGTTGACACTGGTGAGATCTTTTCCGTAGTCATCCGACTGAATCTGGCTCTCCAAACCATTCAGCCACTTGTCCAGATCAGCACAGCTCTGCGTGAAAAGCTCTGCCTTGTTTGCATCGAAGAGACGCTGAGCCTTGGTCTGGGTAGTGGATTCGAGCTCTTCCCACATCTGATGGAGACCTGTGAGCTTTTCTTTCACCACAGCTTCAGTCTCTGGTTTCTCTGCAATGAGCTGCATTCCCTCCTGCAGAACAAAGAGCAACAAAATGGAACCTCCTCTGGAGCACTCACAGACCGTTAGCTGAATTACTCTGATTAGAAAGCACTCAGGAGCCCTCATCTGCTGGCAGCATCAGCCGCTCATTTTCTATCTTCAATTATCCAGTGACTCCTTCCAGGACGTCAGCTCCCAGGTCTGGCTGTTGCCAGGAAGAGGGTTTCTTAAGAATGGGAAGGTCAAGCTCCTGAGGACACTGTTCAGAAGGCAGTGGGATGCCCCACGTGCGTGTGTGACAGCAGGGGGGGGACCTGCAGCTGAACAACGGCTGTGGGACATCTCACCAGGAGGGGGACAAAGACCCAGTGTAACGCTGGGAGAGGGAGCTTATGGTACCCAAATGGAGCTGTGTGACTGAGGAGGGTTATGTCAATGAGTTACAGCAATCACCATGGGTCTAAGCTACTATCAGAGAGGAACAACCTCCCTTGGAAGGAAGGAGGGACCCTGCCTCTAGCACCAGCAGAGCGCTTGGACTCAAGACATCTTTTTGCCTTTGCAAAGATTATATTCATTTGGGGGATATTCTCTTTATACCTCTACCTCTGCTCCTGGGTGATGCTACTGAGGGGCAAACCTTGTCAGATATGAACCCTATCACAACCCTATCACATTTGATAGCTGTGACCTCTGGTAACATTAATAAAGTGATTGTCAGCTGTGGCTCGATCCACAGCTTTGGTACTTTGCTGCAATCTGATTTTTCAGAGGCAAAGGGTGAGGATGTATTAGCATCACTAAAACAGTACTTCCAGAGCAGCCTTTTAATTACACCATTAAAGGGTATTGCTATTTGTAGATCACAGAAAAGCCTCTAATGGGATACAGAGTGCCAAAGTGGGAGAGGAAATGAGCAATTAAGCTAACTTACACTGAACAGAAACCCACTGTCAGAGCTAAAGACGAGACCTCCTTAGTGTCCCCGAGCTGCACATGAGAAATGGGGGGCAAAAAAGTACAGCTCATCACAGCCCATTAAAGCCTTCAAAGTAACCTGACACAGAGCTGTGAATCTTAATTAATCACAAAACTAGCTGCGTTTTACTTCATGCACTAATTTTGCATGGAGAAGGCAGCCTGATTGTAGTCCTGAATGAATGAGAACCAGTACAGCAGCATGGGAGCCTGAATTCACTTATTCACCCACATCCAGTTCTTTCCCAGGAAGTACTTCTACTTCATCAGCTCAGATCACAACATTTGTCCCTTTTTACTCTTTGGGTATGAAAATTAGGTTATGCCACCCTCCGAAGAGACAAGAAGGACTAGACAACATGAAACTGGCAGCTTGGGTTATTATGTGAGAATGTCCTGGATAAAAGCCATTGAACATCAGTGAGGACTGAAATGGGGTAGATGGAGACACAATGTGATGGATGTTTATCCTACAGCCATGAAATATCCTTTGGCCTTAGCTGGAGAGAGGATTCAAGAACCAATTCTGCAGAGGAACGGATCCCATCTCTGTGCACAACCATCTTTGATGAAGATGAGGGCACTTTATGGAGGTTCTTTAGTTACCTTTTCAATCTTATCCAGCCACTCTTTGTTGGATGCAAGCTCTGCCATGAATGCCTGATGCTTCAGCCACTTGCTGTGCAGGTTCCTCGCCTCATCATAGGACATGTCCTGGGCTGTAAGCATCTTCTCGTTGATCCAGAGTGAGAGCTGGAAAGGAAAACACACAGGTACTTGTGAAAACAATAGTGGGAAATAATGCAAAGCATCAAAGTGCCTCCAGATGAAGGATGAAGAGATGCCTCTCTACAGGAGAGCTGCAAGAGATCCAGAGACAGCTTTTACTCAGGGTTCAGCCCGGGATCCACCACTTTAACAACTAAATTTAAACATCCATCTCCAACATATAAATAACCCATGACTCATGCAGAAAGGCACCAACTCCAAGCTCACAGGTCTCACTCGGTTCAGCAAGAGCAACAGGGATGTGCATCCTACTTACTGCTCACGGTGTGTCTCGGTACCACTTTCCCCTTGCCACATTACTCAGTGTGCTACTCAATGTCATCACTACACCCCTGAGAAGCCTTGCTGACTTCCTGAGGGCACTCAGAGGTACACACAAATGAAGCGGCATGAAAAGGCGTCTCCGGATTAAACAGAGCCCCAAGGTAAATTGTTCAGGGAAACACTGAATAAGAAATCAGGTATTTCTACTCCTATCAAAGAACAGAGACACGTTTGTACCATTATTTCACATCACATAGTAGCTCTTCCCCAAAGTCGTTTCTCTGTATAGGTTTACATCACTAAACCCGGTATTTGTCCAACCTCTGGCAGGGTTTTGGTACTCGAGACTTTCCTTTTGCCATTATATAAAATCTAAGACTCATTTCATCCTGATTTTCTGCAGATACAAAGGCACTGAGAACAACGTCCAGACCAAGGCTACAGAAAATCAATCCTATAAAAGATAGATGGTTTGCCACGGGCAAATAGAATGTGAAAATGATCTCAGCAGCCAGCATCCAATTTCCTCCCAGGGTGGTTCCGACTGCTTTATCTGCCCCTTAGGTGGGGATAAAACACACATTCAGAGGCACACTTACAGGATTTGAAAAGGATCCATTTCTGCAGATTTAGAGTCACTTCCCAAGTGGAAAATGTCAAAACAAACCTAAACTTCGTTTCCAGGATGCCATTTCAGTTTCCAATTCCCCGCTCTGCACTAAGGGTACAGGGCAGCAAATGCATTCAGCACTCACAACCCTGTTTGAATCATCCCTTAAAGGCACTGTTAAGCTCCACAAAAAGGGAAAACTTATGAGAGCAATCAAATAAACTCCTCATGCGATCTTGCTATCAAGAAAATAGTCTGTTCTTGATAGAAATGCTCGTGTTAATGAGTGTGCAGTTACAACAGGCTGCTGAGCTGCTGCACAACCAAAGGCTGCTACACCGTGCAAACTGCTCTCTGGTCTATCATGGTTTGCTTTCCCTGGCCATGGCATGAGATGTTCTAAGGATTTCCAAGTGCTTTCAAGGAAAGGTGATACAGCTCCTATTAATAGGTGGGGTGAAGTGAGACACAGATGATACGTGGGATACAGGCAGGGTCAGGATAAAACCCTCGTTTCTGACTCTCACATTGTTGGCATGTTCCTTCTGATGACATTCACGCAAATAAAGGATTTAAGGGGTGACATTAATATATGGGTTCTGCAGCCACTACAGACACTGAAAATCAGTGGAAGGTGTCCCTGCCCATGGCAGGGGGTTGGAACTGGATGAGCTTTAAGGTCCCTTCCAACCCAAACCATTCTCTGACTCTATGAAGTCACAAGCTGGTTGCTAATGCCAGCAGAGCCAGCTTTTAGGCTTCCTCCCCTCCTTTGCACCAATACCACACCTTGGTCCTGCTCTCAGCTCCCAGAAGACTGTAACACCACAATAAAAACCTGGCATGAGCTGAGAGAAATGCCAAGCAAAGCCCTTGTGAAGCTGGCAGAGCAACAAGGGCAGGTGAAAGAGCACCGGGTGCTGCTGCACTGCCAGACCCTGCAAACAGCGGCGCTGAGGCAGCCTCTCCTGGGTAAGGTTCACACTTTGAGCCGCATGACAAAGCCTGCCAGGCCACACTGACCAGGCAGCATCTCCTGATGGGAGGCTCACCAAATGCTGTCCCTCCGCATCCCTGGAGAAATCAGCCCAGACAGTGCTGGGACTCGAGCACCCGGAGGGAAGATCACCTTTAACCCTTTGAAGGTGAGCTCTGGATGAGCAGGAAGTTGAAGGAAGCTGAATGGCAAAATGTGCCACACCTCAGGGGTTTTGCTGTCGCTCTTTGTTTCATTTGCTCAGCAAATTTATTCCACACATTCATGTTTAGGAATGTGAGATCCCGGGATTATCCTGTGGCATAGAACCCCAGACTGCTTTGGGTTGGAAGGACCTGAAAGCTCCTCCAGCTCCAACCCCTGCCACGGGCAGGGACACCTTCCATAGAGCAGTTGCTCCAAGCCCCTGTG
>JANRGW010031323.1:15856-37594 GCA_024733675.1 Psilopsiagon aymara
CGTGTGTGTGTGCGCTTTTGCCGGTCCCCTCCCGCCGCCGCAGTCTCTCCCCCCCTCCCAGGCGCCCGCCCCGTGGCTCGGCTCAGGCACCCTCCGCCTCCTCAGAGCTGCGTGCGCTGCCAGCCAGTCGCCAGCGGGGCTTCTCCCGGCTGCTGCCAGCGGCAGCTGCTGCCGCCGCCGCCCGCCCCCACTACCATCCTCCTCCTCCTCCTGCTGCTGCCACAGAGGGCGCCTCCCCCGCCTCACAACGCCTCACTCCCCCTTGCCTGACAACGCGGAAGCGCAGCGCCCCGGGGAGGAGCGGCGGCAGCGATTACCACGGCACCCTGCCTCCCAGCGGCGGGGCGAACGCGCATGCGCGCCAAGAGCGCCAGCACCCGGATGTGGCGCTATCCGCTGCCCCCCCGCTGGTGCGCTCCGCGCCGCTCCGGAGCCCTGATAGCGTGAGGGGTACGAGTAGGGCGTGAGCTGGGGGCTGGCCCCCGGCTGGGCGGAGCCGGGAGCAGGTAACGGGTGGACGCGCCATCCCTGCTGCTGGCACGGTGCTAGGGGCGCACGGCGGCTCCCGTGGAGACGGGCTGCCGGTGAGGGAACCGTGGAAAATCCGCTGCTGAGTGGAAGGGAGGGGAGGGGGGGGGGAGATGATCCCCATCCCGCGGCGTCCCGGACATCGTAGCGGATGTGAGCCGGAACCGGCGCAGCGCCGGCGGTTTACCGCGGCGTCGCGATGCGGCCGTGGGACTGGCGCTGCAGGGGGTGGGAGCGGCGGTGGGGCCGGGAGCGATGCGGGAGAAGCGTTTCCAATGGCAGTAACAGTTACCGGAGGAGTAAGACCCCCCCCGTACCTCTCCGCCGTGGTGGCGGAGCTGCGCGGGTGGCTGCTCACGGCCAGGAGCGCCTGGACGGCGGGCTGCCGCGGAGCGAGTCGCTCGCTGCCATCTGTGAAGTCACGGTCAGTCCCCGCCGTGCGAGGCGAGCCGCTGGAGTCACCACAGTCCTTCCATCCAGTCTCACGGCAACAACACTAATTTCAGCAGGTGGCACAAAGTTAAGCATGCTTTCTGCTAACCACTGTCTCATAGTATTACTGGCTCTGCTTTGGTTTGTCGTTTAGCACTAGATTGCGGGCGTGGATTATCTAGTCAGTGTTCAGGTAACATACTACTTTCTCGGTGTCTGTTGTATTATTGTAATTAGTATTTGCAACCCTTTCCTGACCTTTCTGTTCAACTAAAATGAACTGGAAGGTCAGCCATTGCTTTTGGAGGGAAAACTTGTAGAGATGTGATTCAAGACCTTGCCTCACATCTTCTGGCTACCGTGTGGATGCCATAGCAGTAAAAAGGCTCCACAAACATTAAAATTGTGCTTTTAAGTGGTGTTTCCAGCCTGGTAGCCAGGCATGCTTTATTAGCACAGTAAATGCAGAAGTGCACAGAGGGATCATTGTCATCAAAATGCAGCAAAGTAGTTACAATACAAGGGATCATCATAACCTCAAAAGCAAAAGTTCCACAAACTCTTTTTAGAACTGTAACTCCATGTCGGTTTACAGCCATATTGCAAGCAGGTGCATGATATATAAGTATTTGAAAGAAACCAACTTATTTTAGGTGTTCTTACAGAGTGACTGAGTCATGAACTTAAGGAGCTGTTCCCCTGTGCTACCAGGACTGTTGGACCTTCTCATCATCTTGGTAATGCATGAAAGAATGCTTCCAGAGATGGCAGAAGTCCTAGAAATAAAAGAATTAGACTTAAATAAGGTTCAGTAAATTTTTGATATGAAAATCAACTTGAGAGAAATGTGTTCATTTTCTATGTCTTTAACTGTCCATCATATACATACACACACAGATGCCTAGTTATAACTTTCATAGCACAACTAATCTTGTTATTAATAGTAATATTAATCACAAAAAAAAAAAAAAAAAAAAAAAAAAACCGAATGAAGAATTAAAGGACTTTAAAAGCACTCTTTTTGCATACTGCAACCACTATGCGCTTGGCCCTTGAATCCCTACTTTCACTGGACTGTATGCTTTCAGAGGAGAGGTTGGATTTATTTTTCTGTTTACATTAGCGTCTGACACAAGGAGAACCTCATTCATTATTGCAACATTGTACCAATTTTTGGAAACCTTTAGGCAAACCATACCCCACATGGTTGAGACAACAGTTCTCTTTCCTCACGCTTTCTGGTTGATGCCATTTGACAAATCAATGCTTTCTGGGACTTCAGCTCTTCTTGTGAAAAATTAATGGCAGCCTTCCCTCTTACTGGGATGTCAGTGGGAACAGTAGTAGGCCTTTTAATTTTAACAGTTCTACAGTTCAGGAGACATCCCCATTATCTCTGAGGATTTAGCTGCTGTATTTCAGAGCTTCTCTGGGGTCTCCAGCTCTTACCCAATAACCACATCCTGTTTGCACACCAGACCAATACTGCTAACCTCCTTACTTCATATTGCCCACTCAGACCTTCTGGCCTCTGATGTCTGAAGTCTCTTGCCAGTGTTTCATACCTCAGTCCAAAGCTCAAGTGTCTTGCACAGCTGTGGAAGAAGCAATCAGACCCAACTAGTTTGCATTATCTTTTAGTCCACAATGACAGAGTCCAGCTGTGATAGAGCCAGCATTAGATGTTCATGAGTCTTTTAGGCCCCAGGAGTATATCTTCGCTGGCTACACAAATCCCTTCCACCAAATGAATCCACTTAGCTTTGGTCTTCTTTGTCCTCCTTTTCTTACTGATCCTGTTATTTATGGCTCCTAGAAAAACAGAAAGAGAATCACTTGTTTCTTGATCAGTATTCCACAGGTACCACACAGGCAACCACTCTTCCTAACAGGGATTTGAGGCAATATGGCATGCAGCGTTGGCCTACATACAATGCGATCCCACAGACCATTAGTTGGTGCAGTTGTTGGATATTTTACCTCAAGATAGTAACTTTACAGATAACTGCAGAGTGCAGCCATCACTGCGCTTATTGTTTGGGTTTTTAAATTATTATTATTTCTTTTTTGTGGGGTAGTATACCACCAGACTTAGCATGAAGAGGAAAAAGAATGATGGCAGTCCCACACGAGCCAGAATGAGGAAAAGCCTACCCAGTTATAATGCATGCTAATATTTTCTGCAGTAATCCCAGAACAGTGGGTAGGTAGTGAAGTGACAGGTCCACTCACAGTGATTCTCATTAGCTTTTATATAAGCCCCAGAAGTGTTACCCATTGTATCCAGAGAAGGAAGTGTACTCCAGGTGATCTGTATATCGTAATTATTACACTGCTCAGCATGAATGAGAAAACAGCCATCAAATGTGACCTTCAGATCTCTGCTTGGCCTCTAATTGTACTAAAGCTTTGGACAGACAGTCCAGGCTTTGAAGGCTAACTGAGGTGCTTATCTTTCCTGATAACTTCCGAATGGTGCTTAGTCACTCACACTGCAGTCAGGATTGACTGAGCCCTAGCCAAACATTTCCTTGCCATAAATAGAAAGAAGCTAGGAAACATTTCCGAACTAATCCTGTTCAGGTTGTTCTACTCAAATATATTGGACAGGGCAGTGCAACTAAAGATACAAGTAAGTTTTGGAATCTTTCCTGGCTGCTCAAGCTTTCTAGACTCTGAGCTGTTGTCAAACATCTATGATTATTTTTCTCCCACAATAATCTGCATTGGTGACAAATCCTGTGGATGACTTCCAGCTACAGGTGAACTTTCTGATGTTTTTGCAGCTTAACTTGAGTAAGCCATAAACAGGAAGGAAACGTAGAGTATGTGTCAATTGGCTGGTGAGCTCCTAGAAAAAAGCTATGCTAGTACTTGCCATAACCTCAACTGGAGATGAATTGTCTACTCTTTGTAAATTCACCCATTTCAGAAACATACTGGTTGACTATCCCTATACTGATATGATCAGTTCCTGCATGTGGAAGCCTGTGTGGTCTTTGTCAGGCTCACAGATCATGGGCATTTTTTATTAAAGACCTGTGGAACAGCTCGCACCCTACCTATGGGTGCCACTAGGCTGTATGGTCATGCATGGCAGAAAGTGGGCACATCCTGCTCCTTCAGACTACACCAAGATTCCTGCACATTCAGCTCAGGTCAGTAAGAATAATGAAAAGTGCATATGCTAGTTGCTGAAGTATGAATTGGATGGGCTCTGCAGCACTGGTCTGAGCAATTAGTATAGATAATACACAAGTGCCTATGTAGCTGTTGTGTGTTGAGCTGGAGCATAGCAAAAGAAAGAGGCATGGCTGTTAGGAACAATTTAAGGAATTGTTACCAGTTGGCCACTGTGGGTCTCTTACTACTGGCCACTACTAGTGACAAAAGGTGAATAGATGCAGTGCACTAGCAAGGGAGAATACATAACGCAAAAGGAAAGAATGATAGCAGCACTATGCAATGGAAATGTGAGGCTTGCCAAAGAGATTGTACAGCATCCTCCTTAGTAACTCACGTCCTCCTTAGTAATTCAATGTTTGCATCTTTGTCCCACCACTGTCATCTTGAACCAAACGAAGGCAGTGTCAGCTATTAAACTACACACAAAAATTTACCTTATCTAATGAAAATATCTATTTCTTTTTATTTATTGACCTATTCATATATTCTCATCTTCACTGATGAAACACAATCCCTTCAAAAAATGTTGTACTTTAGCATCCATCTTTTTTCATGAGATAGAAGCTCTTTAAATGAAAGTAACACCAAATAAATATTTAAGAAGAAAGTTAACACCACATCTTTTGCTTTCAAATTTACTTTCATTATTTGCAGCTGTATCTTTAGTACCTAAGGCTAGATCATCTTAGCAGCATAGTCTGACAGATTTAGCTCCAGCCAATCCTTTCTTTTTATTACTCTCTGAAGGAGTAATTTATTTTTCTACTCATCCAATCTTTGGCCAGTGCAGGCACTTAATTAATTTTGGTTTTATGATGTACAAAAAAATGCACAATTCTCTTTTGTTCTTGCAGTCTGTTGATTTCTTCTACTTTCTGTATTGCATTTTACTTCAGCCTGGACTAGCTCTGTGTTAATCATAGAGGTATGTCAACCATAGCCTCTACCTTAGTCTACCCTATTCAACTCTAGCCTGCTCTGCTCTCCAACTTCACCCTTTTAATTGCAATAGCTTCTTCAGTTGTACCCTTAAAATTAATCTCTTGTGCAATCAAAACAGGCAATTTTGGTGGCAGAGTATTTCTTTTTTGTGCATGATTTTCTAGAGTATAGCACATAACCAGTCCCAGGAGCAGGGTTCACAAGTCAGAATGCTCCCTTTCTAAGTAGATACTCTCTAAGCTGCAGAGATCTCCTGCCACCTACTTTCCTTGTGTGTGTGTGTGTGAAAAATAAATCAATAAATAGAGGATAGATTCTCTTTCCATGACATTTTCCTCTAGATAGTGTCTGCTCATTAGGTGGAAGGTGGGGGGGATCTCAAAATTCCCATTTTCTTGTAATGAATAAACACCACCATGACCAGGTAGCCTCAGAAAGAGCTGTTTTGAAGTACAGTGTTGTGCATAGCTCCTAAAATACACATCTGTTATACACTGGATCTGATCCCTTGTCAATTTATTCCATTTCTAACTATATTTTTATGGATACTTTTTTTTTTTAGTATGTATGAATTAATCTCATAATGTTTGTCTCTCACTTGGACTGAACTTGGGGGTTTCAGTCTATAGATTTATAAGAAAATCATTACTTATGCTAGTGGATTGTAATGATTTGCAGGAAGAGCATGTACATTCAGCATTTGAATTTGCTCAATGCGTTGTGGTTGTTTTTTAGATGCAAAAGCAAAATTACAAATAATAATACTAAGGAATTTCTAATTTTAGCTTGATCTATGCCATCACTTCAACATGTAATTAACCTTGTGTTTCCTTCAACATAACCTGTGTATCTATTTAACAGTATATATAATCTTAAACTACATCAGGAGATGACATGTTTTACTTAACTGGTAGTAAGACATACTTACAATCAGTACAAAACTTGCATCATTAGTTGCTTTGTAATGCTTCTGCAGTTTCATCTATTCTGATGGATACTTGAGACATCTTACTGCAAAATCATAAACACAGAATAACTGACGTGAGAAGGGATGTCTGGTGGACATCTGGTCCAGTGGTCTACTCAGTCATCAACTGAATCCAACTTCAAAGTCATATTATGATGCTCGGGGTCATGTCTAATATCTGCACTTCTCTAAAGATGGAGATTCTGTAACCGTTACTACAAAATAAACTTACGATTTCACATCCTATGTGCTACATTTCTGTTTTCTCATTTTACATTAATAGTAGGCCTAAGGCAGGATTAAAACTTCTCACATAGAATGCTACAAGGTAAGGCTTTTGTACTTCTAGAAAAATATCGGCTGATACTTTACTGAATAATGAATATTGTTTCATATATATGAAACATTTTGTGGTATTCAGTCAAGTATAATACAAGTGCTTCTTATTACAGTTCCACTCTAAGTAGTCTAAGAACTGTGTAATAAAGTAAATATGAAATATAATCTGTCTCCATTAAAAGGCAGCAAAATATTACAAGTGAAATCAACTCAAGCTTTATAAAATAGCCCAGTTAAGATGAAGTATGTCTGCCAAATGAAGAACTATTTTCTTGGACTAAATGAATTAAAGCTAAAATATGATGGACAAAACTAATTTATCCATTCTTAAAACATAATTATAGTGCTACCATTTAAAAAAACATCTTTCAAAAATAGTAATCTGTTTATATACAGCATTTTGTATGAAGTGTAGCATTTCAGACAGGATCTTTCATCAGTGAGTCATTTTAAGTCATTTTAAGACTGCCCACTACAAGAAAAAAAAAAAAAAAGCTCACATTTTATACTGTCATTGTAACTACAGTGCATTAGTTGGAAGGGAATTCCTGTTGTAGAGTAGTTTAACAATGTAGACTTACTCATTTGGACTACAGAAACATCAGGCTTTTGTTAAAAATTACTACTATTTAGCTGTTGGTTTTTTCTTTAAATTAAAAGTGAATTACATAAACTGCAAGACTAAGCACATGAGCAATCAAATGGACAAGTCTTTTAATGATGTTGAAGCTAGAAGATCCAAAATGTATCCATGCATCATTTTATTTTAGGCTTTTTGATTTTGGTGTTGAGTTTTTTTCTTTTTTGATTGCTTGGGGTTTGTTGGTTGTTGGGGTTTTTTTGTTGGGTTTTTTTTTTTTTTGGGGGGGGGCTGTTAAAGTACATTTATTTTCATTCATGTTATTTTTCTGTGAATGTAAACCCTTCTTGTAACACCAGTTCAGAAATAGTAATATCAGATACATATTTAAATTTTTTCATTAGCTCATTTGTGTGAGAAAAAAGATCTCCCATAAAACCACGAGTATTCTCTATGGTTTTAACTTCATTCCAAGCGTGGCAAATGGTACCTCATTCTTCATCTTTCCCCCTCCGTTTCAACCAGTGAAATGCAAGGACAGCTGAGACTTCCCAGAGAAAATGCTAGTGCCCTCCAATTTATGAACATTATAATTTGAAATTAACAAGCCAAAGAATTGTTTCAGAGAAAGCAAATGGGTAACAAGGCAAATGATAGGAGAAGCCTAACATATGCAAGACAGACACAAATTTATTAAAGTCAATAAGCCTGACAATTCTTATTTCGTATTGGAAATCTTATTGGATTCTGTCCCAAGACACTAGTCACTGAGCTTCTTGAGCAGGCTTCAGGTCCGGTTGGTGACTTACTTAATCTAAAACTTTTTGAAACCCTAATTGAGGCAATTGAACTTTGGCATGTAGCAATGGATTGAATTAAAGCCTGAAGGAAATTGTAAGCTTTTATCAGATCAGCTCAGCAAGCCCTATAGAGCATGGCATTGTCCTGACCATAATTTAGACATACTGCTGGGATTAGATTCAGCAACTTAATGTAGTAACATGGTTTTGAGCATTACTTCAGGCAAGGTGTGTAAGGAGTCATTAATATCTGCTCCTTCATATCTCTGTGAGCCACCATCTTTTCTGCCATAGCACCGCAATTAGAGCTGATTACAGTGCCAATTAGGAATAGCCAATGTTTACTAATTATACCTACCTTTTATAGTGCATTACATTGTTGATGCTTAGGCAAAAAGGCACTTCCTGAGAAACAGGGAGAGAAACACTCTTGGAGCAGAAGCCCACCTTTTTAGGCAAGACAGATTAATGGGAAAGAAAGATTATCTTAGTTTTAGCAAATGGAAGTTGAGACATACACTCAAGTAAAGCTGTGCTAGTTTAGCTGTGCAAGTGTCTGGTACAATTTGTACTGTTTCTTACAGCTACGCCTAAATTACAATCTGCAGTGGAAGCTGTTTAATTTGCATTAGATTTACATTTTTCCCCTTACCCATAAGGCAAATAGCTGTCCTGTAACAATGGTGGAGGCTGCAGGCGCAGCCTGAGGGTACCCACAGCTCTGCCCCCTGCCAGGTTGAGGAAATCTGTTTTCCTCTTCTCGTTCCCCAGCCGACTCCGCTCTGTCCTTTTCCTCAGCACACAGTGTGCTGCTCCTCCTGGAGGCTGAGCTGCCCTTAGTTACATGGTGAAGTCTTTTAAGGCAATAATGGCAGCTATGCTTCTGCGTAACGCTTAAGCCTCATCGGTAAATACTAAGTTCTGGGCCATGAAGGTTTCATTGTAAAGGCAGTTTGATACACATTCTATCAGGGAGCTGGGAGGGACACTGTCTCCCTGGATCGTTGGTTGCCAATAAGGCAGGGATAGGGACATTGCAGCCAGGAGCCGCCCCCATCTAGAAGCAGGCAGTCAGAAGCACCAAGAGAGCACTAGGGCAGTGCCAGTCCCGCACCAGTTCCAGCACCAGGAACCTCGCTGGGAGTGGGATGAGGCTGAGCTGAAATGTGGGGCTGTGGCAAGGCAGGGCTATGGGGAGCTAGAGGCTGGTACTGCTGCCGCATCTCTGGGGCAGGGACCAATGGCCCTAAGGTCTGACATGGGGTCCTGGACTGTGGGGAGCCCTGAGAGGTCAGGCATGGACAGTCAGGGCTGGTGGTGGCCCTTGGACCCTGACATTTTCATGCCAACGCAGAAAGTAGCAATTCTGAATGGAAAAGCAATTTTAATTCATGTCCCGTGGAAATCTTTCATTTTCTCTATGTCATGACAATTTTTGTCTACAAGTTCAGCAAAAGCAAAAATTTTTAAAGAGAAAAATGTATCTCATAAATAAACTTTATAACAAATGTAAGTGAGTTATTCCCTTGCTGTATATTTAGTGTGGACATGCATTCATTTTCCTGGAACGATTTGAGGGAAAAAATGTATAAAGTTGATTCATTCTCAAATTTAAAATTGGAAAACCTGGTAATAGTTATGTAGTTTGAGTGATATTATTAAAACTGTTCATTTTGTTTCACTTAATGTGAAAATGAGTTTAGGATTTATATCATGCAATGTCACTTACTTCATATCACAGAAGTACATTGAAAGATCTGCTGACTCTCAGTCTTCTAACTCCCAAGAAAGAGTGTCTATTTTCTTGGTGAGAGCTGATTTAAGAATAAATAAAACCTGAGCTTCTCTGATTTGTGTCGCTCACATTGTCTCGCTTGTTATGTCTTTTCATTTCAATGCATAGTTTTTGCCACTAAAATAGATTTCTCCTGTTTATTTCTAACACTACATAGTGACTTCGTAAGTGGCAAATGAAAGGAAACAGTACTTGTAATGAGTCATCACAAATAAGTGCAAACAAGCGGTTTTCTTTTATTTGATGTTTGTTATTCACTGTAAGCCTAACATGGGTTTGGAGAACTATCTCTGTATATCTTAAAATTAAATAAATGCTGCATTTTAGTCAGTGATTATGAAATACTTCCAAGATCCATTTTGCTATTCTTGTTTTGCTGTCTCCAGTCTTACCAGAAATAGTGTGTAATCCCTAGTACTAGTTTTTAGCGTAGATTGTTTCCTTGAAATTGAGCAAATCTGTCAGGGATTACCAATGGCTAGACTGGGCATGGGTCACTTACATTTCCATCACTTACATGTTTCTCAATTCCTAACCAGGTATTTAGGAATTATCCACATATTAGATGCTATATCCATGTCTACAGACTTTCTTCTGGCTACTCCATTCAGATTTGGAGGAACTCTGTAGATACACTGTATTCTAGGAGTCCCCTAGACCAGCCTACCAGAAGCCACCGCATACTTAGAAGACTAGTGAGGCTGCTCTGGGTTTTGTCAAGTGCTTTTGACATTCCTTTGTCTATCTTACTGACCCTGCACTAAGCACAGTTTTTTAGACTCAAGACTTTATGCCACTGAATAGTATTTTCAAGGAATTATACTCATATAAACAAAACTTGTTAAAGTATATCTCTAACAGCTGAATTCTTGCTTTGGAATTCTTGACTTTGGAGCTTTCAGGTGTGGACAAATATATTGAAAAGGCATCTTCCAAGAAAAGGAACCCAAAGATATTGTTTATACTATGATAAAATTTCAGAAAATATTCTGCTTTGTTTTTCATAAGCTCTGAAATAAAGATTGTAATCTACCACTGCCTAATATATATTTTTTGAAGTAACTATGTGCACTGGTAGTGTTTGTGAAATACACATATTACTTGGAAAAGTAATGATGGAGATCTTTTCCTTCAACTTCTGCTTCCGTGAATGTGGAATTGTGAGTATAAATTCTTCAGCGGCCCTCAGCTGCCACAGTATCATGAGTAAGAACTATGAAAAGGACAGTTGGATGCCCCTGCACCCATATTTTTATGTATTTTCCCGTTAGTCTTGTTTTAGTCAACACTCATTTCCCTCAACTGTTCCTTTTATTGCTCTAATGTAAAAGTATATGTGACACTTTGAAATTCAAGGGAAAAGGATTTAAAAATTACTTTCAGTTTTATGAAAATGTTTGAATCAGAAAAGATTTCCTAAGATAATTAATTGTGCAAATTTGCATAAAATCTGAGAACTTTCCAGTAATGGGGTAACAAAAGATAACAAAAATATTTGCTTGCTACACCACCAGATGCCAGATTATCTCTGTCTTCCTCACAGAACATTAAGTTATTCATACATTAGACACAGTTCACAGTGTGAGCTCATGCTACCAGCACTACAAGTGGTGTACTTGAATTCCTCCCCTGCTCCCTCTCCACAGAAACACAAGCTCCAATTTTACTTAATCTTCTTTCTCACTGTCATAAAGATTTCTCTCCTCAAGCATGTGTTCCTTTCTCAGACCTCATCCCATGACAACTAATGCAATATCTGTCTTCTTTAAAAACACCTTTCACACATTTTTTTTCATGAAACACAGCAATACGTTATCATCCTTGCCAATCATTTACCATTTTATCATTCTTTCTTTTTACCCCTACTTACTCTTCATCTGATATTATCTCGACTTCAAGCATTTTGTCAGCATTTTCAAGTTCTGTAAGATCCCCTTCCTCCTTACATACCTAAATTAATTTCTGATACTTGTATTCCTAATTCTTATTATTTGTTTATTATTTTCTTCCATGCTGCCCTCTATGCATATACATAAGTTTCTGAAATCAATTTACAAAGTGGAGTAAGACTCTCAGAAAGTACTATTCCCTTCATGCAACAGCAGTTAGGCTTAAAAAAAAAGAGTGAAAATGTTTTTTGTGTCTCATCATATATAAGTTTCCACTTTTCTCGTAGGGTATGACCTTCCTTTCCTTTCCACAACACAGTAAACAGTGTAGAAGAAACAAATCAGAAATAAAAATAATGGGTCTGCATTGCTGTACCTTTCATACAGAAGTCTTACACACCACAGGTGATTGTTTTGAAATAAAAGAAGAGCACTCTTTCTTTTTGAAGCGTCTGTACACACAAGAATTATTTTAGGTGTCTGAGGTTCGCTCTAAGACTATTTGTGTTGACATCAGGGATGCTGAGAACAGCCTCAAGGTCGAGATGCATTCACTTTTAACTGAGAAAACTCCCAAATAAAGCCAATAAAAGCACAACAAAACCCAGCTTTACCATTTTGAATGTTTTAGTGAAATATAGATTGTCAAACTATAGCTAAAGACTTGGCTTGTCTTATTCAGTCTTTAATGATGTCTGTCTGAACAGCTATTTTATTTATATATATACACACAAATATATATTTAAAAAAAAAAAATCGACTAGACCTGCACAGAAGACAAAAAAACTAAGTAAAAAGAAATAGAAATATGTATTAACTTAAAACCAATAATAATCTAACAGAATATTTCAAGATGTAGTTCATGTATTGATATATTATAAATTTATTAATGATCTGGAAAAGAGAGTTAATGACATCTTGGTGAGAGAACTAGTCAGAAAACTTCATAAAGCCAAGAAACCTTCTTAGAAAAGAAGACCAGCAAAATAAAATTAATATAAATTAATATATACAGTGAGAAATTTCATACTTAAATATGAATATGTTTTACCAGCATCATGCCTATAGAAAGCTCATTGAGAATCTGTGCTTGGTAATAACAAAAAAATAAATTGCTAATGTGCAGAATCAATGGAATATATTTCTACAAAGATATAAATGGCATATTTAATTAAAAATTATTTTTGTCATTACAGATATTATCCTAAATTAAAAATAGGTAAGGAGAGTCTGACCTGTTTAGGAAAATCACAAAAAGATACTAGCGAGTAGGTCTACGTCATTCAGGAAAGAGGTGAATTGGAAAGGCATCAGTTACATACAAACAGTAGTGAAAAAGAAAAAGTTATGAGAAGGGGATGAGTCTAATTTATACTTGTTCTTCCCAGAAAAAAATGATAAATGCTTAACTAAGACTTAATAAATGAAAAATTGACAACAGGCAACATCTCTTATACTACACAAAATTCAGTGTTGGATTTTGATGCAAAAAAATTAGTCAGCCAAGAGCTTTGAAAGATTTTAAAAGAAGATATTTTGGTGATTAATAAGAACATTCACTAATAATTAGCTGGCAAGTTTTTAAAATGTTGCATACAGACATTCATGACTAAATTAATCAGAATTTGGCAGTACTAAGGACGGAATATCCTCCACAAAGAGATCAGTTGCATTTCTTAATTTTGGGGTTTTTTCTAACTTCCTGTAATGATCATGTGTCGTCAGCTGTCAGATACAGGATTACATGGACCGCTGACTTAATTCTATTGGCAAACTACTCTTCTCTCAGTCAAGGCAGAATTTATTTCTTTTGTGATAGCTATTTCACCTATGACTGAGTTTATTTCTGCTTACAACATTTGTAAGTATACTTTCTTTACTCTTTGCAGAGACTGAAGCTTTCTGCAGGAGCCTTTCTGTTCTTGAAGTTATTCTCAGAATTCTGAAATTTCCCTTCATATCTTGGAACAAGCATTTCCTACTTTCAAAACACTGTCAATGGGAAGATTCATCACTTTGCAAGTTACATAAATAAGAAAAACACCCTCTGTTGTTTGCATGTGTTTGAGAAACCAATTTAAACTTTATATATAAACGGCAAACACAGTACCTGACATTTTAAAACTTATTAATGTTTGGAGAAGAATCCTGGGAAGAAGCCTGAAATTGAAGCAGCACATATGCCTCAGTGTCTCCAGGAAATTTTCACTGCGTACAAAAAAACCTGTTTTTTTCTGTGAAACATTTTGCAGTGTTTCAGATTAAAGGGAGTTAAGGAGGATGTGCACTTCTAAGTTGAAGAACCTTTCAAAAGAACACTGCACATGCACATAGTTTGTTAAAGATTCTTGACTTACAGACTTAACACAACCATTCACATATATAATTTTAATACTTTTTTTCTGTTTTTTCAGCTGTGTCAAGCTTTGAGAATGAACACTGGACTGGTTATTTCACTTACAAGCTTTCATATCATCACAATGCTTTTTTGGAAAACATTGCAATGAAGTTCTCCCTTGAATTATTTGTTTCAAAGTGTGTAATTACTATCATTATACATAGAATAGTAGAATCATAGAATAGTTAGGGTTGGAAAGGACCCTAAGATCATTCCAACTGCCCTGCCATGGACAGGGACACCTTCCACTAAACCATGCCACCCAAGGCTCTGCCCAACACCACCAGTAATGGAGCATTCACAACTTCACTGGGCAACACATTCCAGTGCCTCACCACCCTAACAATAAAGAATTTCTTCCTCATATCCAATGTAAACTTCCCCTGTTTAAGTTTAAACCTCTTACCCCTTGTCCTAGCACTACAGTCCCCAACAGAGTCCATCCCCAGCATCCCTATAGCCCCCTTCAGATACTGGAAGGCTGTTATGAGGTCTCCACGCAGCCTTCTCTTCTCCAGCTCAACACACCCAACTTTCTCAGCCTGTCTTCATATGGATCATCAGTCCCCTGATCATCCTTGTGGCCCTCCTCTGGACTTACTCCAAAAGCTCCATGTCCTTTTTATGTTGAGGACACCAGAACTGCACACAATACTCCAGATGAGGTCTCATGAGAGCAGAGTAGAGGGGCAGGATCACCTCCTTTGACCTGCTGGTCAAGCTCCTTCTGATGCAGCCAAGATTATGGTTGGATTTCTGGGCTGTGAGTGCACACTACGGCTCATGTTCATTTTTCCATTGACCAACACCCCCAAGTCCTTCTCCGCAGGGCTGCTCTCAATCTCTTCTCTGCCCAACCTGTAGCTGTGCCTGGGATTGCTCTTAATCAGGTGTAGGACCTGGCACTTGGCATGGTTAAACTTCATCAGGTTGGCATCAGCCCACCTCAAAAGCATGTCAAGGTCCCTCTGGATGGCATTCCTTCCCTCCAAAGTATCAACCAAACCACCCAGCTTGGTGTCACCGGCAAACTTTCTGAGGGTGCACTCTATCCCGCAGTTCATGTCACGGACAAAGATATTGAATAAGACTGGTCCCAACACTGATCCCTGAGGGACACTGCTTGTTACCAGTCTCCAGCTGGACATTGAGCCATGGACCACAGCTCTTTGTGTGCTGCCATCCAGCCAGTTCTTTATCCACTGAGTGGGCCACTTATCAAAAGGATGTCTTTCCAATTTAGAGACAAGGGTGTCATGTGGGACAGTGTCCAGGTAGATGAAATCAACTGCTCTACCACTGTCCATCAGTTCCATAGCCCCATCATAGAAGGCCACCAGATTGGTCAGGCAGGATTTCCCCTGAGTGAAGTCACATACATATACATTTTTATTTATGTATCTGGTTTTAAAATGTAATTTGTGAGCATTGGGTTCAGTGAATGCTTTATTGTGCAGATTTAAAATCAAAATAAGAAGCAAAAGAGTGAATCAAATGCTAATCTGAAAAATCAGGGCATCATGCCCTGGAGGGTATGAGATTCAGGCCTTTAAGGGCAGTACATTCCAATGGTAGGATCACTTGTGAGAAATTTCTGACACCAGACATGACTGAATTTAACCCTGATAGGAAACAGGAGTAGCTCCATAATTCCTTAGATACTAGAGTGGCAGGAACTCTATAAAATCCCTAATTAGAGAGATAGAAAGCTTGGTATTTGATACACATGTTGACTTTAGTCTGCAGCTGGCTCAGAAAAATTCACAGGGAGTTATGCTGGGGAGCCTTCTGTTCTAGGCTGCCCAGAGCTTCAATTATACTCAACAGCAACACCTTAAAAGCAAATCCTCTTTTATCCTGCAAGTAAAATTCAGTGCAGGGGTAAAAGCTAATACATATCCAAAGAATAGGAGAGAAACACTTCTATCTGCTCTCCCAGTGCCTTTCTGTTACCAAACTTCAGACCTGGACTGAGTCCTGGACTTTCTGTCAGGTCTGGAAAAGGAATGAGAAATTCAGAATATTTTGTCTAATGAAAAAGCACTGGAGATATTAAACTCATTATGAAAGTAGGAATCTCCTTTGGGGTATTTTTTTATAACATACCAAACATATGAAGAGAAGGTACAAAAAGGAATACAGTCAGTTCTGTGAAGGTTCAAGAAACAAATCAGTTCTCTAGCAGTTAGGTATCCCTTATCAAATTACAACTCCTGAAACACAGGCCAGAAATGCCTAAAAAGGCCAGAGAAGACCTAAAAAATCAGAACAATTACTTCTGATTCTTGCTGTGAGGAGACCCTCCATCAAGCTTAATGTTCTGTTAGTGTGTATAGTCCAAGTAAGATGTAATAAAATGAAATCTTTATGCATCTATACTTAGACACCTAACACCATTTGAGATAGCTCTCTAAAAGGAACAGGTGCCAGGCAGGACAATAATTTGTGAATCCAAAATCCAATTTGTTGGTATCCAAAGATAGCCGGAAAGAAGATACAACTATTGCATGCTTGAGCATGGTCAGCAGCCTGTCCTTATGAAAGGAGGCATTAACAATTCTCAGCAGTAATATCTCTGATTATTAGTGTCTCTGCTAACTTTAGTCAGCCATGAAGAACATAATTATGGTGAGATGGTGCATAATGATGTAGGACTGAATTTTTTAATAGAAATTTTTTGCATGACAGATGATGTATTAACCTTAAGTTGGACTGGGTCTTTAATAACCTGCCCAATGAAAGAATCAGAAGTCTTACGGGTATGACCAATTTTACTGCCAACTTTCTCATAAAATAAAAAGATGACTTAGTGTGGTTGAGAATACTGTCAAAGAGAAACTTGTTTGTCTGAGGAAACATCCTTTCCTTCTGTGAAACATTGACTGTGATTCCTTGCTATATTTTGCCATGTTTATAATAATTTTTTTTTAATTGACAGTAAACATACTACTTCTAAGATGTGAAAATCAAGACTGGGTTTTTACAGATTCACGTATCATGATAATGGACCACGCGTTTGGCACCCTAAGCATATTAGAAATAGTTATTTTGGTTCTAATTACACTGTTGTAATCACACAGTACATAAGGAAGATGTAATAAATGTTTTAATTATTGGCAATATAGAATCTGGTTCACTTCCCATTGTCTTGTTGGATCTGTAACAAACTAAGAAATAAAATTTAAATTGTACAAAAATTGATGTGATGCAGCTGACTAAAAGCAGAGAATGCAATTGAAGGGAAGGCCCATATTAGGTAGCAGAAAAAAGAACTACACATTAAATGCAAAACAAAGTCTGAACCTAGAAAATATGTGTTAGTATAAGGCTGATGCAAAATCTGAAAGTTCTGACTGTTCTATTTATGGGAAAGAATGTAAATGTGCTTAAATTTACCTCTGAAAAAGCAAAAGACAACCCTCCTTAATATATTTTTCTTAATGCTACTGCATAGAAAATATTGTTATAGAAAATATTAACTTATGCAATGTAAAAGCCAAGATGATCTCAGTTAACGTAAGCACAAACTTACCACAGGCCATTGCCAAGCCTAGTAAGAACCCTAAAGACATCAATCAGCATTGTACGCTCACGATACGCAAATTAGAGGCACTAAAACCATTCTCATTATAATACAAATAAGTTGTTTGTCTTGACCAGATTTTAAGATGTCACCATTTTTTTTCTATGCATGTATCTGTGAGGAAAATAGTCTAAACGCCAGTGGATCTTGGTGCTGCATTCATCAGTGTTTTAGCTAAAACAGTAGCTGTAACATATGTTATTAGCTCCACTTTTCCAAACTGTCATATTTGTATGACAGTTATTATTTCAGAATACCAACATTGATAATTTTGTTAGCAGACTCCAATTCTTACCTTGAGTGGTTGGTTACTATAGCAGTAAGGCAGCAGAAGTCAACAGAATTAAGCTTTTCAGCTGCCCTATGTGGTGCTTTCTCTCTGTTAATTTTACTTAACAGGTGCTGCACCATTCATGTGGGAGATGATGAGGCAGCAAAAGTGAGGACAGTAGGCACAGGAGATATCTCACGTGCACAGCAAATGCTGAGACACTTCTTGACTTTTGCCTACCGTGAAAATACATTTCAGGCTCTTAAATATTACACTTCTGAGGGAAGGACAACTTTTGTTTGCACCTGCCAGGAAAAAGTGCCCTTTGTTTGCAGCCTGTCAATAGAATGACCTTTCCCTCTTGCCAATTTATGCTCAAAAAATACACGTGCTTGTTTTCCATTTGCTGCATGTTTCAAGACTCTTCCAAATTTGTTTGTTCAATGGTCCAGAAGCTTTCAATCTGACATGAGAAAATACACGTTTTTGCAGACTCATTTTCTGTTGGACTTGAAGCAGCTGAAGCAAGAGATCAGCTAGAATTAATCTGTACTTAATGAAGAAAACTTGCTGAATTTCTATAAATGCTTGTCTATGACACATATCCAGAGTTGCATAAAAGGTCTGCTGTTTATGCAGTCTGCTTTGGCAATATTTGTATTTGTATTCAAATCTTCTCCCTTGTGAAAATGAAAAAATCAAAACCTTGTAATTGCCTATCAGATGATAGCCTGCACTTTGGAATGCATACGGCTACCTCAAAGGCAAGAAGAGGCTTCAAAAGCCTCATTTCAGAGTTGGTCTAGGCAGCAATGCTTTCTTCCTGCTGTATTCAAAGCAGGTACTCTCTTTGTCTTTCATGAAACAGTACAGATGCACCATAATTTTATATAACTGCAACAAAAATTTAAGAAGTAAATTTAGATTATTCTTACATGTGGGGCTATGTGGCAGATATAGATGTATTCAAATGATTTCTGCTTGTACTCCAAGTTCTCTGGAAATCACATAGCCACTTTAGCATGACATTGTACCCAAGCTGGAAATCTCTGCTAAAAAGAAACATATGTTATCCTGAGCACATGTTGCATGTTAACATTGTGATACTGCTTCTGTTCTGCATCGGATCCACTTTCAGCCTTCTGGGAGTAGTGTAGACCTCCTACTGATCTCTTTCCCTTCTAAGAAGGTGAGATGCAAAACTGGCATCAGGTCCTCTTCTGAACTGCTCGATAGTGACAGTACATTTCATGTACCTTTAGATGATCGTAAGGTCCTTTCCAATCCTAACCATTCCGTGATTCTGCCAGCGGTACCAATTAGCTGCTGTTGCACTGGGTAATGCCTGAGACTACAGCAGAAGCTCATGCATGTTATGCTCCTGCATACAGGCATTCAGTTATGCCAGTTCTTTATATCCTAAGTGCCTTTAAAAAACCTCCAAGTCTCAGAAATGCCTTCCTGCACTGCCACACATGTTTTAGGAGGCAGGCAACATGGGGTCAGATTTTTAGGACATTTTTTAAAAGGCTGCTTGTTTGAGTGGGCCAACACCTCTCCACTAAGGGGCTTGATTCCTCATGGATTTTAACATGTATCATGCTGGTTAGATTCCCATGCAGTGCACAGAATGGGCTAGTTACTTGCCTAATTTGCCAAATCAGGAGCCATGGTTGCATTATATACATCACATATTAGTTGACCTGACATCTCAAATGCAAAAATCTACATTATGTGAATCTTATGAAAGCGAAGGGACATGCAGAGCTCATAAATATCATTGACTTAGAGGGAATGGGTTATACATCAAAGTCAGAGGTGTGACAAACAGAGGTGAAGTCCCTCAGCCTAAGCCTCAAAGAATAAAGTTTAAGAGAATTTTAACCAAACTGTGAACATGCACGAGGACCAAATGCAGGAACAGCTATAGCAGAGCAATTTGTCATGCTGTGGTAAATTTGGATGGTGTGCCTGAGCCCCTAGCAGCCTGTGACCAGCAGTTGAATTCCTCTTGCCTTACATGTGGTGTCTCACAGAAGTGCACTGTATTAACTGTGCCTCTCAGCTCTGTTTTGATGAGAGCCATACTGCCCTTCCACCCTCTATCAGCTGTAACCAGGCCTCTTCAAAAAGCATCTTAAAATATTATCAGCTTAACCAGTAATATAGAGGTCGTGCCAATGTAATTTACGGCCAAATATGCATTTAACATATGCTAAACTAACCTGTGCTTTCAGGCAATAACAGCTTTGATGAGGTAACATCCTAAGCTAACTCCCAGCCGCTCTTGTCTATGTCAATGGTCTTTCACTGATGCTTCTGCTCAGCGTATTCCCAAACAAATGGCAGCATTAGCTGCATAAACTCTTAGTTGAAATTGTTTCCTTACTGCAAGCACTTAATCATGCTGCTCCCCCATGTTTGCCCTAGAACAGAAGGCAGCAAACACTCCCACAGGGAGAGAAACACCCATTCTGGGAGGTGAAGGGATCACCCTTGAGCTTTTTGCTGTGGTCTCTCAGCTGAGTCTGCAGCCTGAATTGGGAATGTTGCTCCTCCCCTTCATTTCAGATTAAAGTGTCAGTGATTTAAAGCCAACCTATGAGGGCACAGCCCTCAAATTAGCATGGCCTGTTGCATTAGAAGGCAATTCAAGAAGTTGCTCAAGTGTTAGTTACTGGTTCCTGGCTGAGAACTGGTAAAAGTCAACGCAAGTATTTCTAGTCCCTGAAGCTGACTTTGCCTTTTGAACAGACTCGATTACTGGGCAGGTATGTTGGAAAGGCACAGTAAGTGAAGAGGCAAGAAAGATCATAATCCCAGATACCTCCCAGTAGTACTCAAGATTACAGTTTTATCCCTTCCTTTCACCATCCACATCCCAAGACATGCATTCTTGGGGCAAGTGTTTCATCATTAATGGCATTTTCTCATATTACTACCCAGAGCTACATGGCACTGCAGAGCTGTCAGGTTTGTACCAAGTTCCAGGCCTCAGAATGAGGATCTGTGCCAAAATACGAGGTCACGGGTGTCAGATATGCTTTGAAAATTGCTCTGAGCCACTCTCTCTGCTAACTCAAAATTCTTCAGCATCTTCAGGACTATGACTTGAGCTAAGGTTCAGAGGAGCTAACAAACTGGGAGGTGGAAGCAGCATTTGGCTGCTAGCAGAAGCCAGCAGATGGGAGAAAGGATATGTCCGTAGTGAAAAAAGGGGCATGGTCCATACCACAGTCATATCAGCACAGTGTCATCCCAAGCTCATTAGGCTTGTTGAAATGGAAAGCTTATTAGTTCATGCACATTGGTTTCCTTTCACAGCCAGACTGCTTCCTGAGGCTAAACTAGCATGCTGGCACATGTGCTGCACCATATTGTCATACCAGTTAATTTGACAGAAGTTCAGACAGCTACACATTTCTCTCCTTGAGCACTGTAGCTCTGCTCCAGGTGGCTGGGAGGGTAAGTTGTGACTGCCCTGTGGCTTTTAACACTCTTACTTGGATGATGCTGATAAGTGTTTATGATCCTGCCCCAAGCGTCTTTAAAAATCTAGTCCTAGAGGTATGTAGGTTTCCAGAGTTGACAGATAGCTGATGATAGCCTGATGACCATGCCAAGTGCAAGGTCCTACATGTGGGTCGGGGCAATCCCAAACACAGCTACAGGGTGGGCAGAGGAGAGATTCAGAGCAGCCCTGCAGAGAAGGACTTGGGGGTGTTGGTCGATGAGAAAAAGAACATGAGCCGCAGTGTGCACTCGCAGCCCAGAAAGCCAACCGTATTCTGGGCTGCATCAAAAGGAGGGTGACCAGCAGGTCGAGGGAGGTGATCCTGCCCCTCTGCTATTGTGAGATCTGACCTGGAGTATTGTGTGCAGTTCCGGTGTCCTCAACATAAAAAGGACATGGAACTGTTGGCAAAAGTCCAGAGAAGGGCCACAAGGATTATCATGGGACTGGAGCACCTCCCGTACGAAGATAGGATGAGAAAGTTGGGGCTGTTCAGCCTGGAGAAGAGAAGGCT